>LR812519.1:39421690-39729190 GCA_903798195.1 Danio kyathit
TGGTTAGACATTGTGGAGTAATTTCCACATTCCCGTCAACAGGGGGTGAGGGAGGGGTTTGTGGAAAACCGGAAGTCTTAGTTCTCCTTAAGATGAAATTAATGATGCTTCCATGTGCTTACTGTTGAGTTACTTCCCTTATGGAAATAATCACAAAACAAGCAACAACAACCGCAGTGGGGGATGAAAAGGAGAGACGGAAAAAAGGGGGTTATATGGTGAGGCCCTTAAAGGGTTTGGGGGCCTCGTTCTGGAAAAGTTAATGAAGGTGCAGATATTTTGATACGCAGATAAAAAGAACCTGGGAGGATGTGATCTTCCGCACAAAAACGGAGATGGTTGTTCTTTCATGTCTGTGCCAAGAAATAAACTTGCACACAACATTCATTCCTAATACAGACTTATCAGGAAAAAGTGAAGGAAGTAGTAAACGGCAGTGTGCTGAACTATAGTGTTCTCCCACACTCCCACTGTTTGTCTGGTCAGAGAAACAGGCAGTAAAATTATTGAGTGCTCTAGACAGAGAACATCACACATACTCACGCACTCACACACACACACATTTTGCCACCCACAGCCATACAGAAACTCCGAGAGGCAGTCGTCCTGACCAGCTGCTTGTGATTACTTGTGTTTACAGTGAGCATCAGGCATCTGCTGTGTGTAATCCAAAACACACACACACACACACATACTGTACAGAGAAAGTCTGTGGAAATGCCCAACAACACATGCACAACAACACTTAAACATTTCTAAAGCACAAACATACAGACTATTCAAATCTGTATTTCATCCTTATATTATAAATACAGACACAATTAGGTGGAGATGCCAATGTGAGTCAGTGCTATTATCTTAATCAACTACTCTGGGTAGAAGTGTTCTAGTGAAATATTACTGTTCTGAAATGGCAAGCACTAAACAGTGCTCAAGTATGAAGAATTAAGTTTTCGTTTCAAGTAGCAACAAAAGTAGTCAAATAAATGAGTAAGCTGTATTAATATTTCACAAATGATTACTGTATTGGTATTATTTTATCATGATCATTGATATTTATTTACAATTGAGTGTTTTGTTTCAGGATTTATTGATGAATCAAAAAATTCAGAGATCAGAATTTAGCATTATCTTCAGTTCTTATTTAGCAAGAATGCTTCAATAAAAAGTAATAATAAAGAAATTTATACTGTCACAACAGATTTCTATTTCAGGTAAATTACATTCTTATGAACTTTATATTCATCAAGAAAGCTGAAGTAAGTTCTACTCAGTGATTTCAACATTAAACCAATGTATTATTTATAATACATTTTATTTTGAGCAGCAAATCAGCAAAATAAAATGGTTTATGAATGATCATGTGAAACTAAACGATCAGCGAAAACTTTGGATAATGTGAAAAAAATAACATTTTAGAATATATTAAAATGGGTGACACGTTGGTTTAGTGGTTAGCACTGTCACCTCACAGCAAGAAGGTTGCTGGTTTGAGTCCCAGCTGGGCCAGTTGGCATTTCTGTGTGAAGTTTTCATGTTCTCCCAGTGTTTGCATGGGTCCGCTCCGATTTCTCCCACAGTCCATACACATAGGTGAATTAGATCAACTAAATTGGCCATAGTGTATGAGTGCATGTTTGAATTTGAGAGTATGTGGGTCTTTCCCAGTGCTGGCCTGCGGCTGGAAGGGCATCCACTGCGTAAAACATATGCCAGAATAGTTGGCGGTTCATTCGGCTGTGGTGACTTCTGTTAAATAAAGGACTAAGCTGAAGAAAAATGAATGAATTAATTAATTAATTAATGAATTAATATATTCAAATAGAAAATAGTTATATTAAAATTAAAAATAGTTCGAATTATTACTGTTATTTATGAACTTTTGGATCAAATAAATGCAGGCTTGGTGAGCATAAGAGACTTAATTAAAACTATTACAAATCTTATTTTTCTAAAACTTTGACCACTAGTGTACATGCACAAAAATCATGTCATGTTGTCAGCACTGCCCATCAGCTTTATAAATAAAATTATTTCCTAATAGAAAACTATTTGATATTTCTTAGTAGTGAGATAGCAATGACTCTTTTCACATATAAACTTACAAATATATAAATCAGTCGGTCAGTTAACCAATTCTCCATTTGGCTCAAGCCTTATTACCAGCCATTTTTGAATTAGTAATAGAGCCTTGGGATCCAAAGGGAATAAGTTAGTTCTACACAAAAAGTGGCTTATGAATTAAACCTGACAAGTATCCTTAAAATATTTTTTCTGAAAAAATGTCTTACAGTAGGTGTGGCCATAGAACAAGTCGAATAATTGTCTCTGAGTCATTGAATTATTAGAAAAAGTGTATTAGCACTAATGAGGTATAAAAGCATGTAGCTTCCTCAGATGTGCATTATTTTCCAGTAATTCAATGGCCCATTTACAGTTATTCCTTCCAATTTTTGGAATGGTAACGTATTGTAAATATAAGGTGCATTCATAATCTCATACTTTCCCAGGCCAAAAACAAAACAGCATGTAAGTTGAATATTACAGTTGAAGTCAAAACTATTAGCACCCCTTTGAATTTTTTTTTTTTTTAAATATTCCCAAATTATGTTTAACAGAGTAAGGAAATTTTCACAGTATGTCTGATAATATTTTTTCTTCTGAAGAAAGTCTTATTTGTTTTATTAGGGCTAGAATAAAAGCAGTTTAAAATTTTTTAAGAACCATTTTAAAGTGAAAATTATTAGCCCCTTAAAGCTATATATTTTTTCGATAGTCTACAGAACAAACCATCGTTATACAATAACTTGCCTAATTACACTAACCTAGTTAACCTAATTAACCTAGCTAAGCCTTTAAATGTCACTTTAATCTGTATAGAAGTGTCTTGAAAAATATCTAGTAAAATATTTTTTACTGTCATCATGGCAAAGATAAAATAAATCAGTTATTAGAAATGAGTTATTAAAACTATTATGTTTAGAAATGTGTTGAAAAAATCTTCTCTCCGTTAAACAGAAATTAGGGAAAAAAATAAACAGGGGGCTAACAATTTTGACTTCAATTGTATGTCCGAATTCACTGTAATCATAAAAATACCCAGATTATGTTGTGAGACTGTAAGATTCTGAATTGTTCATACAATTTGTTCAATGCTATGACGTCACAGGAAAGAGTTTGTAAGTGGTAGTGAGGGCCACTTGACAAATGTAGTCATTCTGCATAACATACAAATTTAACACATTTACTTTCATGTTTAGCAGCTGCAAAATATTTACATATAGTGTGTGATTGGATGTAACCAATAGTGTGTGTATGGTTAATGTGGGCATATGGGTATAAAAATGATGCTGTATTAGCTCCTCTCTTTCATTCCTTTATTTTTTTTTGAGTAGTCCAAGAATTTACAGGAACTTTTCAGAAAGAGCAACTTAATTCAACTCAACAAACTTTGTGAAAACATTCTTCCTTTGCTGCAAAATATAGCTCTAATTATAAAAAAGTGCTCGCTCGGTATAAAGCAGCAGTCTTCATGCATTGTGTTTGTCTCATGTTTCAGACCTTTTTCTAAAGGTCACTGTATTCCATACGACAGCTTTATAATGGAAAGATATCCAAAAACCAACCCAGAATGCTCAAAACAAAAGAACATTTATTTTAGTAATGATGATACTACATCCCCATTTACTCTTTAGTCAAGAGAGTACTGCATCTTAACAATTTACAGTGTACATTTATACATTTATGTTTTTGCATTTCTTTCTTAAACCACGATCACACTAGGCGTTTCGTCCCATTGACATCCATTCATATGTATGTGAAAAGATATTATGCAATCCACTGTGTAGCAAAATTTCACATTTTGGTGAACTCTGACCTGTGAATTTGTGTCATGTGAATGTGTGAGACCAAGACAAAATGCTCATTTCAAGAGTATCACATCATTTATTTCTGCCCCTTTTCGCAACACCTAAAGAAATTGGAGGTTTGGTCTTGGATCTCAAAATGTTTCATTTTAGACCAAATGGTTTTAGATTTGACCACAAACTCTTTCCAATGCATTGAAGACTAACTACTACAACCCAAAATATGACGCTATCTATCTAAACTAATCAGGAGTGTTAGTTCATCCTATAAATGGAATATTTCATCATTCTCTCACCCTTGCAATC
Source organism: Danio kyathit (assembly GCA_903798195.1). Taxonomy (NCBI): domain Eukaryota; kingdom Metazoa; phylum Chordata; class Actinopteri; order Cypriniformes; family Danionidae; genus Danio; species Danio kyathit. The sequence continues at coordinate 39,425,863 of LR812519.1, forward strand.
TGTTAATGATAGTAACATTTAACCCTCAGTAATCTTTGCTAGTGTCATTTACTTAGTCTCAACACTAAATACAATGGCTTCCTATGAGTAAAGAGATTTAAGAGGAAAATTCACACCACTCCAGCGATGTCATCTTTTGTTGAGTGAGTCCTCTGAAGATTTTCTTTATTCATATTTAATTTCTATGCTGATTCGAAAATTATGTTATGGGAATTAAAAGAAAAAAAAGGAGAAAATGTTCCACTTCATTAACTGTTCTTCTTTTATCATCCAATTGTTCCTGATTAGGTTCTGCTAGAAATCCAATTCTCTTCTATTACAATTTTTGGGGAAGTTCAGCTTATCTTTCAGCTCAATCCCATGAGAGCGAGAGAGCGATGTGCTCATAGAACTGCAGCCTAGAAGACCATGAACTGTACTGCTGTCTTTGTCAACCTCTTCTCCTCTGTTCTCTTCTCTTTTTATCGTATAGTGTGCATAATTAGAATAGCAAAGTTAATTTGAAACAATTAAAGTAATTTTTAATTGATTTGGGATCAGAAGAGTTGCTCAGTGAGTAGCATTGTAGTGTCAAGTTTGAGTGTCAGCAGAACTCTGAGGACATAACTAGGTATGGGATTCTGTCTAGGTGTCCACAATAGTAATATGCAGAACAGGTGGCATTAAGGCGTGTGGATGTGAGTGTTTTCTTGTCTGGACAACAAAAGCAGTTTTAAAAATGAATGCATACTGTATGTCAGTGCCGTTAACCTACTGGCAAATGCACTGACATGAACGCCACTGGAAGGACCTTTTTTCCAACTTTGCTTTCTTTCTAGATACTGTCCTGTCATAATAACTGTAAAACACCCAAAGTAAATCTGAAAAAATGAATAAATAGTATTATAGATCAAACTAAAAAGTGAAGGAGGACGCCAATTGCCATGTCCAATCAATTTCTTAGATATTTAGTAAATTCAGCTCACACTGTATCCAGAATAGGTAGATGCCAGTCTCATTTTCTGAAGTCACATCCAAAGACTTTTGGGTAAATATACAATGCATGACACATAAATTAAAAAACACTGTCAGTTTTGAAGTCGTCATCCAGTTGGTTGAATTAATGATGTGCCAAAAAACACTTAGTGAGGCACTTAAATGGCTAGTAATTCATAACAAAGTAAGGTTTACAGTTCCTTAAGAGCTCTTGGAGCTTTATTTGATAGTTTAAACACTGAAGTCACATTTCATTTTTTGTATTTTGTTCTATTTCTGGATACATTGCTGTATACAGTATGGAGGATGAGAGAGCTCTCAGATTTCATCTAAAATATCTTTATTTGTTTTCCGAAAATGAAGAAAGATCTCAGGGGATTGGAATGACAATGTGAGCAATTGGAATGTGAGTAATTACTAACAACAGAATTTTCATTTTTGGCTTTTATTCTGTTCAGATTTCATCTAAAATATGTTCATTTGTTTTCCAAAGATGAAGAAAGATCTCGGGGGATTGGAATGACAATGTGAGTAAATGGAATGTGAGTAATTAATAACAACAGAATTTAGATTTTTGGGTGAACTAACTCTTTAAAATAAATGATAAAAAAGCTTACCAGCAAAAACATGACTAGTTGATTCAGATCCGTGACACACCAAGTCAACGTCAAAGAACTAGCAGTTACAAAAGCTGACTGAGCGGCCTCACATTTGGCTGCTGCCAAAAAGCTCCACTTATACACACCAAAAGGACATCAGAGTTCAGTGTCTCTGTGTAAGGAATGAACTATCAGCAGGTATCTGTAGTCTGTATTCCTTGTGCAAAACAGGAAAACACGAAACTAGGACTGCAGATATGTAAAGTGTAAATAAAGCAGTGTGTTTTATTACCATTTTAAATGTCACTTTTTATTGATCACTGTTTTCATTCCAGGTGGCTCATGTTGTAATAAAAATCTTTAAAATGCTAATGTAAGATGGTGTAACCTTAGTCTTCTGTCTGTGTCATCATTCTTTGCTCACTTTTTGCTTTTATTCTGCTCCACTCCTTCATTAAACTTGCCTATCTCTCTCTCTCTCTCTCTCTCTCTCTCTCTCTCTCTCTCTCTCTCTCTCTCTCACTGATGGCTCTGAAACTGACTTTAACAGGGTGAAACTACCACTAATACAAGCCAAGCTATAGTCAACATATAGGAAACACCACAAAAACTAGCCTGACAAAGATAATAAATTCATGAAGACAAGCCTCTTGGATTTTATTAAGTGTTGTTTAATGATGCGACTTTTCATAATAGTTCATAATAGTTTTAATAATTAATTTATTTCGTTATTACTATTGACGGTACATAATATTTTACTAGTTATTTAGCCAGAGATACCAGTATTTTGCTTAAAGTGCAATTTCAAGGTTTAACTTGATTAATTTGGAAAGACACTGGACAACAGAGATTTGTTCAGAACAATTGTATTTATATTGACTATGTCGACCATAGCAGTTTTTAAATATATATACACTCACCAGCCACTTTATTAGGTACATCTTACTAGTACTGGGTTGGACCTCCTTTTGCCTCCAGAACGGCCTTAATCGTTCGTGGCATAGATTCAACAAGGTACTGGAAATATTCCTCAGAGATTTTTTACATGATAGCATCACGCAGTTCCTGCAGATTTGTCGGCTGCACATCCATGATGCGAATCTCCCATTCCACCACATCCCAAAGGTGCTCAATTGGATTGAGTTCTGGTGACTGTAGGGGTCATTTGAGTACAGTGAACTCATTGTCATGTTCAGGAAAACGGTTTAAGATGATTCACGCTTTATGACATGGCGCGCTATCCTGTTGGAAGTAGCCATTAGAAGATGGGTACACTGTGGTCATAAAGGGTTGGGCATAGTCAACAACAATACTCAGGTGGTCTGTGGCGTTGACATGATGCTCAATTGGTACTAATGGGCCCAAAGTGTGCCAAGAAAATATTCCCTCACCATTACATCACCACCACCAGCCTGAACCATTGATACAAGGCAGGATTGATCCATGCTTTCATGTTGTTGACGCCAAATTCTGACTCTACCACCCGAATGTCGCAGTAGAAATCGAGACTCATCAGACCAGAAAACGTTTTTCCAATCTTTTATTGTCCAATTTTGGTGAGCCTGTGTGAATTGTAGCCTCAGTTTCCTGTTCTTAGAATGCAGGAGTGGCACCCAGTGTGGTCTTCTGCTGCTGTAGCCCATCCGCCTCAAGGTTCGACATGTTGCACTTTCAGAGATGCTCTTCTGCATACCTCGGTTGTAACGAGTGGTTATTTAAGTTACTGTTGCCTTTCTATCAGCTAGAACCAGCTCAAATAGTCTGTCTCCTCTGACCTCTGGCATCAACAAGGCATTTGCGCACACAGAACTGCCACTCACTGGATATTTTCTCTTTTTCGGACCCTTCTCTATAAACCCTAAAGATGGTTGTGCGTGAAAATCCCAGTGGATCAGCAGTTGAAATACTCAGACCAGCTCGTCTGGCACCAACAACCATGCCACATTCAAAGTCACTTAAATCACCATTCTTTCCCATTCTGATGCTCGGTTTGAACTGCAGAAGATCGTCTTGACCATGTGATTGGCTGATAAGAAAATTGCGTTAACGAGCAGTTGAACAGGTATACCAAATAAAGTGGCTGGTGAGTGTATATGTTTAGATGTGCACCAACAATAATTTACAAAGGTCTTAATGGACACAGACATACATCGCATTATTTTAATTATTAAGTGTGGTTATTTTTACCTTATTTTTCATTATTCGCATAACATGTGATCACCAATTGTTGTTTATTTTTCTTACAACAAGTGCAAACTACATATTAATGTATGATTATTCTCTGTTTTAATGAATGTTTCAGTAACTGTGCTGTAGCTTTACTGTGCTATAAATTAATTTCTTCATCTTTCATTGTTCTGGATGTATTTACAGAGCTAAAACTATGCGGTTGTATTGACTGTTTAAAGATTTGGAGAGCTGGAAAACATCTGAATAATGTCTTAAGAGTTTATTTGTGGAGTTCAACTTTGGCCAGAGTGGTAATAAATGTGAATATGGTGCCTGTTTCTTTTGATTAAAAGTGGTGTAAGCCACATAGTTTAATTCGATTATGCTTACTACGACCATGTTAGTTTGATCAAAGCATTTTATTTACAGTCCACGTTTAACTGGTATATTATAATCACATCATGGGGGGATATAAACATAGTCAATATTCAAAAATGTAACGCATCTGCTGAGCATGGCATATGTTAAATAAAGAGTTTCTGTTTGTGTACAATACACACAACTCTGTCTAACTAGCTGTACGCTGACAGCTTTCACCAGCTTCAACAAGACACATTCCTCTTTGACAGGACAGTGTGACTATATCCAGAGCCCTCCACTTCCTGCTCGGGGGCACAGCTGTTATAAGAACCTCTATTTAACCAGAGATGAGCTCATATCCTGGTAATCAGGGCAGAGGGGGAGCTGCTAAAAACAGTGTCCCAATCACCAACTGGCTCAGTGCCACTGGAGTTCCGCTCTAACAACTCGTACATGCCACCCATCCCAAAAGATCTCCTCAGTCTTCAGGGTTTAGATGTATCACATTTCTCAGACTGAGATTGCAATTCTGGGAACAGTTTGTGTTTGTCAAACGTAAATAATTATATGAGCATGTGGATGAGGGTTCAGATTCAAAACACAAGCATGGGAGACTGATAATTTCAGTTATGCTCATCAGACAAGGCCATCATTGTGTCAGTATCATACTTACAGGCCACATGAAGCTATAGATGGAAAGAGACAGAAATTTCAAAGATGGATAGAATGATCAGGAAAAAATGAGTTGAAAAGACAGAGAGAGAGAGCAGTTCTGCACCACTCAGCTCTCTTCAGAGATATTAATATTCTACACCAAGAGTCCACACTCAAGGTTATTCTCACTCTAAATTGCTGAAGATAAAAAAAGCTCCTCCTTATTAGCATTTGTGGGTAAAACCTGGCTAATCTTATTCACACTTATCCCTCTCGCTGTGACATCCTGGCCTCTGTTTTCACTTTTTTCCCTCCAGAAAGGTCACAACCTCATTTTCATGGTATTTTCTTGCTTAAATCTGCTTACAATGCACAGTTTCTGAAAAATAAGTGCCGCATAAATGCAGTTTCTGGAAAAATAAGCACTGCAGAATAATGGCAAATTCTCTCTTTTATTAAAGCTGCTGTGTATTTGCTTTTCGGTTTGTTTGTCTTTTTCTGATTAAATCTTTTCCAATCCAATCAAACTTTAAATCCTGTGCTAAGTATATGTGGATATTTGTACTATGTTATTTATTACATTTTAAATGTGTAATGTAGCACTTTACTTACTTACTTACTCCCAGGGCAGTATATATATATCGAAGTTGATATTTAGCTGCACCATGTTGGTGTTTCATAACATCTCATTTTTACGAGGTGGGTCTTTAGCCCAATGCTCAACCCCCAACCTGGAGGACCAGGGCATACACACACAAACTATGGACAATTTAGCTTACCAAATTCACCTATAGTGCGTGTCTTTGGACTTGTGGGGGAAAACTGGAGCAAACAGAGGAAACCCACACGAACAAGGGGAGAACATGAAAACTTCACACAGGCTTGAACCAGCGACCTTCTTGCTGTGTGGCTACAGCGCTACCCACTGCACCACCGTGCCACCCGAATGTAGCACTTTGTGAATGTGAAATGTCTGCAGGATTTGAAGAAGATCAAATGAATGAAAGAACTGAAAGGAAACAATGTGTATGGCTGCAGAAATGACACCGATTCAGCTCTAGAGAAGATCTAAAAAGCAAGTGTGGTACTGGCTTAATACCTTGCACATCTCATCACACAGACAGATTTATGTTTTTAAATAATTAGGCTGGTTCACACAAAAAGAAACATCTATTATTATTCACTCACCATCATGTCATTACAAACCTGTATTTTCTATATACACTACCTGACAAAAGTCTTGTCACCTATCCAAGTTTTAGGAACAACAAATAATGACTTGACTTCTAGTTGATCCTTTGGTATCAGAAGTGGCTTACATGAAAGGCAAATGCCTTTAGATTACGCTTATTTTACCAAAATAAAATATGATCATGCCTTGATTTTTAATGATTTAATTAGGACAGTAAGGTCTGACTTTGCTTAGACTAAAGTCTTAGCACATAACAGAAATAATGTACAGTATAGAATATAAAGGTCATGGTGCAGTGGAAGAAGAAATAATATTGTGTATGACTTCCATGAGCTTGGACGACTGCATCCATACATCTCTGCGATGACTCAAATACCTTATTATTAAAGTCATCTAGAATGGCAAAGAAAGCATTCCTGCATGACTCCCAGAGTTCATCAAGATTCTTTGGATTCATCTTCAGTGCCTCCTCCTTCATCTTACCCCAGACATGCTCAATAATGTTCATGTCAGGTGACTGGGCTGGCCAATCCTGGAGCATCTTGACCTTCTTTGCATTCAGGAGCTTTGATGTGGAGGCTGAAGTATGAGAAGGAGCGCTATCCTGCTGAAGAATTTGCCCTCTCCTGTAGTTTGTAATGTAAGGGGCAGCACAAATGTCTTGATACCTCAGGCTGTTGATGTTGCCATCCACTCTGCAGATCTTTCGCACGCCCCCAGACTGAATGTAACCCCCAAACCATGATTTGTCCTTCACCGAACTTGACTGATTTCTAGGGGAATCTTAGGTTCCAATAGGTCTTCTCCAGTATTTGTGATGATTGGGATGCAGTTCAACAGATGATTCATCAGAAAAATCTAACTTTTGCCACTTTTCCAAATGATCAACTAGAAGTCAAGTTATTATCTGTTGCTCTTACAACTGGGATTGATGGTAAGACTTTTGTTAGGTAATGTATCTTAAACACTATCAAGTATATCAAAGAGAGTCAGTTAGAATGTCAACATTTCAGTGAATGACCGCATGTGAGTAACAGTGTGTACTGTGTACACGTGTTATGAGTTTCATGAGGCTTATAGGTCATTTTTGGCACATTGGTATTTACAAGCACATATTCTTATTCATGTTCAGTGGAAAAAAAAAAAATGTCAAATAAATTCTTTAAAAAATCATCTTTGGGGACTTCCGGGTTGGACATCGACAAGATGGCAGCATAGAATCAGTGCTCCCGACGCAGGAATAATTTAAAACCCCTAAAAACATAAAATTAACGATCTAAGTAATTGATACATTAAAATAAGAGGGGAGAAAGATGGAAACTAGGTGTAAAACAAAAAAGGGTACACAATCTACAGAAATACACGACGACGATTCGGCGCGCTCTCCTCACGACGTGCAAACAGGTGGCCATGAGGGAGATCCAGCGGACCACACTAGAGAAACGGTTGACTTAAGTCTCATTCTAAAGGAGGTAAGGGACTTTCGTCGTGACAACAAAACTCAGCTTGAAGAAATTAAAACGGAGATTCTGAACACCAACGCGAGACTTGAAGAGGTAGAAGGCCGAATTGTGACAGCAGAAGAGAGAATTCAAAACGCTGAAGAGGTACTTACAGGCCTGTTGAAGCTACACACCAGATTGGAGGAGAAACTTATGGATGCAGAGGGTCGTTCCAGACGCAACAATGTTAGAATATATGGAGTACCCGAAGGGGCGGAAAAGGATTTCACGACGACGGCTGAATTTCTAGAACTTTTTCTGAGAGAAAATTTAAATCTACCGGACACGCCACTTCAAATTGAACGCGCTCATAGAGCGCTCGGGAAACAGCCACCGGCCGACGCACAACCACGGTCAATTGTGGTTAACTTTTTAAGTTTCACCACCAAAGAACGAATTCTTCAACAAGCTTGGCAAAAGAGAGGGTTTTCATGGCAAGGAAAACAGATCAGCTTTGACAATGATTACGCTCCAGAAGTACTGCAGATGAGGAGGGAATACAGAGAAGTACGTAAGGCTTTGAAGGACAAAGAAGTGAAATTTAAAACACTATATCCCGCCCGTCTGAAGGTGCTATATGAGGAAGGAGTGAAGATATACAATACGGTCGAGGAGGCAACGCAGGACATGTCCAAAAGAGGATTCCAGGTGCAGCCTATAAGCCAGCCGAATACCCTCACGGAACAGATTCAACGCATGTCATGGCAGAGAAATACTCGGAGCACGGGCAAACGCGACACTCAACAGAGAAGAGGACCAACATTCAAGGAAAAACTACAACCTTTCCGAAGAAATGTGAGCGCCCAGACATCGTAATCCACGTTCGAACGTAACATTAACGCTGGACTGTAGCGGTCAGGATGTAAAACCAACGCGGAGAGGATTCACCAGACTGAGAGAACAGGAGGCGCAACGTCTACATCTCGTTTGAAAAACCTAGTCAAAACAAGAAACCAATTCTAAACTGTCGGGACATGTTCTATGGGTGGCTTGAATGTTTATTTGTTTTTCTGCCATCCACAAGGGCCCCTTCTATAGCCTTATAAAGGGGGGTTTTCCCTTGGAGTCTTCAAGTGAAGGCTCGAGTGTAGTCATAGTAATGACTTCAGGTATGGAAGTACACTTAATGGAGTTCTTAAGGTTAATAATGTCCGTTTGTTTTGCATTATTTTGTTCAAGGGGAAGCTATGTGTTAAGATACTTTTAATTTTACTTTTCAAGTCTACTGTGAAATATGAAGATTGCTTCGTTTAACGTTAATGGTGTACTCAGTCCAGTTAAAAGAGGGAAAATTTTGTCAAAACTTAAAAAGGCTAGAGCAGAAGTTGTGTTTCTACAGGAAACGCACTTAAATGATACAGAACATTCTAAACTAAACAAAATGGGTTTTAAAGAGGTATACTTTGCATCTTACAAATCGGTACGTAAAAGAGGGGTAGCCATACTAATATCTAAAATGTTGAATTATGAACATATATCAGACATAAAAGATAAGGAAGGAAGATTTGTATTGATAATAGGAAAAATTGAGGGACATTTGATAAGTTTTTTGAATGTCTATGCTCCCCCTGGTTCTGAGTGGAATTTTTATCGTGAAGTATTCAACTTAATTGTTACTAAAGTTCAAGGAATTCTAATATGCGGAGGTGACTTTAACATACATTTAAACCCAAAGCTGGACTGCTCTAAAAACACTAAGGACTTAAAGCCAGTAACCAAAAAGGTTAATTGCCTGTTAAAAGAGATCGGACTTATTGATGTATGGAGAGAATTAAATCCTAGGGTTCGTGATTATACACATTATTCTCATCCCCACACAACATACTCTAGAATAGATTACTTTTTTACTTTTAAAAAAGATCTGCATCTAATTGAAAAATGTGATTTGGGTACGATGGATATCTCTGATCATAGTCCTGTTTATTTGTCAGTGGGTTTGAGTAAGAAACAAAGGTCAACAGTTTGGAGAATGAACACAGATATATTAAATAATTCGCAAATTAGGCTAAATTTAGAAAACTTGATTAAATCATACTTGGAGATGAATGATAATGAGGAGGTGACACCATCAATACTCTGGGATGCACTAAAGGTAGTTTTAAGAGGGGAAATTATAGCCATCACATCTAATTTGAAAAAACTGAAAAAGCAAAACTACAAAACCTTGAAATTAAATTAAAAAAATTACAAAATGAACATAGAACTACAATGAACCAGAAGGTGAAACAAGATCTTAAAAAAACAATTAAGGACATTGATGAAATATATTCTAAAGAACAACAAAATAAACTTTTGTTCTTAAAACAGAGACACTATGAAGCAGGGGGAAAATCCTTAAAATTGCTAGCATACAGACTAAGAAAACAACAAGCCGATAGAGCCATCAATAAAATTAGAAATCCTCAAACAGGGGAGATATATTGTAAATTAGAACAAATACAGCAGCATTTTGAAAATTTTTATAAAACTTTATATTCACAACCTAAAAATAATAATGATGTGCAGATAAATTCTTTTCTAGCCACATTAGACCTATCAACAGTGTCAGAGGAACAAAATAAGTCCCTATCAGCAGAAGTTACCATGGAGGAGTTAAAAGCAGCTATAACAAGACTAAAGGCAGGTAAATCACCAGGAGCGGACGGTTATCCCGCAGAATGGTACAAATCCATGTTTGAGCACTTAGCTCCAACTTTATTAAAGGCTTTTAATTGGGTAATAAAAAAAAAAGAAATCTTGCCCTCGTGGAGAGAAGCTATTATATCAGTGATTCCGAAGGAGGGTAAAGATAGAATGGATTGTGGTAATTATCGGCCAATTAGTGTGTTAAATGTTGACTATAAACTTTTCACTTCTATTTTAGCACGAAGATTAGAAAAAATCCTTCCAGAAATTATTAATTTGGATCAGACAGGCTTTATTTGTCAAAGGCAAGCAGCGGATAACATCAGAAGAACTCTACACATTTTTAACTTCATTTCAAACCACAAAGTAGAAGCTGCCATGTTGAGTTTAGATGCTGAGAAAGCCTTTGACTCAGTAAGATGGAGTTTCCTATATAAAGTATTAGCAAAATTTGGATTTCACAGTAACTTTATTGAAATAATTAAAACATTATATGATAGACCTCAGGCAAGGATCAAAATTAACGGGGACTTATCTGGTTCTTTTAATTTAGAACGGGGTACGAGACAGGGGTGCCCCATTTCACTCCTTCTCTTTGCCTTATTTATTGAACCTTTAAGCCAGTGGATTAGGCAAAATCGCTCAATTAAAGGTATAGATATGGGGTCTGGAGAGCATAAACTAGCCCTCTTTGCTGATGATATATTGATATATATGTGTGAACCTTCTAGGTCCCTTCCATTACTATTTAACTTTCTTGAAAAATATGAGGCCATATCTGGTTACAAACTTAATGTTACAAAAACTCAAGTAATAACATTTAACTATAAACCACCAAGACAAATTAAAGAGAAATATAATTTAAAATGGGAAACTGAATCAATTCAATATTTGGGAGTAAATTTATCTGCAGATCAGTCAAAGATATATGGTTTAAATTATGGTCCCCTAACCAAAAAATTAAAATCTGATTTATTACGCTGGAATCTTATTCCTCTCTACAGTCTAAGCTCAAAAGTAGATTCAGTGCGAATGGTCATCCTACCAAAATTATTGTATCTATTTCAAACACTTCCAGTAGAAATATCAAATCAACAATTTAGCGAATGGAATAAATTAATATCTAGATTCTTATGGCAGGGGAAAAAACCCAGAGTAAGATTTAAAACATTGCAATTAACCAAGGAAAAAGGTGGGTTAGGTCTCCCATGCCTGCAACAATACTACTACGCAGCTCAATTAAGGCCACTAGTCTGCTGGAGTAGTCCTACTTATTCAGCAAAATGGATTGAAATAGAGAAAGGGATGACGGAGGAATCCCCATTACCGGCCCTAATTGCAGATAGTAAACTAAGAATCAAAATCAATAAAGAAACAAACCCATGGATTAATCTACTATTTAAAATCTGGCATCAAACAAAGAAAATATGTGATTTGCAAGATGCATCAAGAATATTAAGATGGTGTGCCTTCGATACTGATTTCATCCCTAACCGAATAGATGATAGATTTCGAATATGGACTAAGTTAGGAGTCTCCAACTACTACTCTTTTTTTGACAAGGGTACAATCCAAACTTTTGAATTTCTAAAGGAAAAATATGGGTTTAATCAAAGTGACTTTTATAGATACCTTCAAGTAAGACATTATATTGATTGTAATATTAAACCAGAAATATTGAAAGTAGCAGAGACAGGAATAATAAAAGTGTTTTTATCAGTGGGCAAGGCCCGATCATGTAATAAGATAATTTCAAAATTATATAGGGGATTTCGCGAATCTCTACCAGACAATACACTATATGTTAGAGATAAATGGAAAATAGAAGGAAATCTGAATATCTCCGATGAGGATTGGGGGAATATTTGTAAAACACAATGGAAATGTACCAGCTCAGCCATGTGGAGAGAATTCTGTTGGAAGAATGTTTTAAGGTTTTTCATCACACCATCTCAGAAAATATATAGAGGAAAGGGTACTAGCTGCTGGAGAATGTGTGGGGAATCAGTAGCTAATCACTACCATGTTTTTTGGGATTGTCAGAAATTAACCCCATACTGGAAAGAGATTAAATCACATTTAGATGCCATTTTTGAAGTAGAGATCGTCCTCACTTGCGAATCTTTATATTTAGGTAATATAAATTTAGACGGATGGATTAATAAAGACAAAAAACTGTTATTTATTCTTCTGGCAGCTAGTAAAAAAGTAATTACAAAAAAATGGTTAAAATTAGAGACACCTACAGTTGAGGAATGGATTAATACAGTGCACACTATATATGTCATGGAAAAACTCTCTTTTTCATTAAGAACACAGACTGAATACTTTTTTCTAATTTGGAGTAAATGGATTGAGTATATTTCACCAATATGCCCAAATTTTTCTTGAATTGTAACTTTTAAATGTTATACTATGTATCTAAATAAGTATCTTTTCTTCTTTAAGGAAATTTTTTTTTTAAAGGATTTGTAGCTCCCCATGTTTAACTGTTTATAGTTGTTGTTGGTAAAGGGAAGAAAATACAAAACATATACAGGATCTGTAAGTTTCTTTCTGCTTGAGAGATTATGTAAGCTACATATGTATTTTCTTTTGAAAACTCAAAATAAAAAATTTAAAAAAAAAAAAAAAATCATCTTTGGTATTCTATTAAGCTTGGTGCTAATCTTACATTTTTGGTTACTTTTAGTTTGAATAATAAAAAACAATTATACAGCATGGTCATTAAAAAGAAAATATATAATACATATATACTGTGTTTCAAAAGTTGAGATGTCAAATTTGTATCTACATCAAATAAACATACAATTCTGATGTTATATATACAGATAGCATAAATTTGTGAAAAGTATTTACTTGAATGTTTTAATGTTTATTCTGACATCTATATAAAATTAATGTTAAATAATTAAAAGCTTACCGCAGACAAAAACCTAGAGTAGCTGCTGTGCACGTCATACAAGGGTACAAGTACAAGGGGATCCTGGATTAACATCTGTTGATCCTGGAACATAATTTTTGTTCGAAAATGTAATCCATACCTATTCCCTACCCCTAAACTAGGGCTGCATGATTCTGGCTAAAATGAGAAACGCATTTTTGTTTTGTTTTTTTGCTTCAAATCAAGATCACGATTTTCTTACCATTCTGTAGATGTATAATAAAGGTTAATATGAGTAGGCTATTATTATTGTTATTTCTCAAACAAAACAACAACAATAATATTGGTCCTCTGTGTAGGTCTATTTGTATTGTATAGAGCAGGGGTGTCCAAACTCGGTCCTACAAAGTTTAGCTCCAACTAACTTCAACACACCTGACTGGAAATTTCTAGTATACCTAGAAAGAGCTTGATTAGCTGGTTCAGGAGTGTTAAATTGGGGTTGGAACTAAAATATGTAGGACACCGGCCCTCCAGGACCGAGTTTGGACACCCCTGGTATAGAGTGTTTTTATAGACTTGGAACGATGGACAATATTTGTCCTGGTTGTTAATTCGCAGTAAAGTGATGACATCAGAATACAACTATTCATAATTCTAAAATTGAATTATTATGTTTGAGACATATGCTTGTCATTTGTCATTGAGAATATTATTAGACCATTTTTTTTCACTGGTAAAATGAGACATTTGGGTGACGCAGTGACGCAGTAGGTAGTGCTGTCGCCTCACAGCAAAAAGGTGGTTCGAGCCTTGGCTGGGTCAGTTGGCATTTCTGTGTGGAGTTTGCATGTTCTCCCTCAGGTGCTCCGGTTTCCCGCATAGTCCAAAGACATGCAGTTAAGGTGAATTAGGCAAGCTAAAATTGTCCGTAGTGTATGTGTGTAAATGAGAGTGTACGAGTGTTTCCCAGTGATGGGTTGCAGCTGGAAGGGCATCTGCTGCGTAAAACATGTGCTGGATATGTTGGCGGTTCATTCTGCTGTGGCGACCCCAGATTAATAAAGGGACTAAGCCGAAAAGAAAATGAATGAATGAATGAAAATGAGACATTTGTCATTATCAGATTGTCTCCTGCATTATATTCAATGTACATTATATACGCTGGTAATTATACTGACCAAGTAAACATTTATTTTAATTTTTTTTAAGACTTTGTGTTCACTATGAAAGAAAAAACATATCAAATGTTTGTCGTAAGTATAACTCTAAAATGGGATATGATCATTTAAATGATGTGCACGCTTTCGGTTTCACTTTCACTGCAGAGTGCGGCTCATGGCTGCCGTCACTTCGAGAAAATAACATACAGACAAATCATACTTCCTGCGCGGCTCCCAAATGATTGCTCTGTGCAACAAACTGAATGTTATTTATAACTTTATTACATGTTATTCACAGCCTATGCAGGTTCTGTTTACTAATGTAGTCATCAATGGCGGGCACACGCGTGTCATCTTGGTAGTAAACAAACAGTGCGTCAGCTCATGTGAGATTTCGCAGCCGCAAATACGTCATTACATTAAGACAGATAGGACAATTTTGGGTGAATTATACCTTATAAATACAGTATGTGACATTTTTAACACCATTTGGAGGTGTCCATGTTGTCTATGTTAAGTACAGACAAAAGTTCATCTGGCATGCTTTTCATCACTTGAGTTTCTTGGTGGATGCTGCAGTGTACCTAGGAAACTTTGCGGATGAAAGCTACTGCTCCTTTGTGCCTCCTTTTTTCTTTGTCTGCAGTTCCTTCAATTTTCCTTGAATAATAAACTTACAGGCATGTCTTGTAAGTGGCTGTGTCTTGTTTGTAAGTGCCAGACCATATATGAGGGCTTAAGACTGCTATTAGCTAAAACCTCACCACAGATTTGGATTTGGATTAGGGGTGCATCTCCAATCCATGTAAACCCAAAACAATGTAACTGTCGCTGTATTTGCGTTTCTTACTTGACATTTTCTCACTCTCTAGCGTAGGCCTGATTCTCTTCATCAGTACATCTCTGCTGGATTTCTCTGTTCCCGCCTGCACCTCTTCACCTCGTTCGTTATCCTCTGAGTCCATATATTCAAGGCCAATGCACATCTCCATAGAAGAGGCTGATGTAGATGGTTCATCCCTACTGTCACTTGACATCTTTAACGTGCCAGTTTTTAACCAGGTGTCCATTTGGATGAATATAGTAAGCGGGAAAGAAATTACGAATGTACTATCATCTAGCGCCTAATGTGAAAGGGTAGGGCTATTGTGACGCAGAAGTGAAACCGCATGATTTTTTTTCCTCTCATTTCTTTTTTCTTTCTCTCAAAAATATGACATGTGAAGTTTACCCAAGATAAATGCATAAAAAATAATAAAAGATAAAAATTTCCACCATTATAAACATCCTCTCGCGCACCCCTGTTGGTCAGACTGCGCACTTCTAGGGGTGCATGCACCCCAGTTTGGAAACTGCTGCTCTAATCCCAACCATAACTGTACATTATTTTAGAGGGGAATATTAGTTGGATAACACTCATGTAGAAGACTAAACTTAACATAAACGGCAAACGTATCTCTTAATTCTGATTGGCTGATTGGAATGTTATTCCAGGATCAACATAGATGTTGATCCAGGAACATTTCCTACTTGGTGAAATCAGGTTAGGGCAGCTGCTGCACAGTGATTCTTTAATATATCATTTTAATAAGTCATCAAATAATTCCTAAATATGCCTGACAAAGATTTTTTTTTGTTTTTGCTATCAACTGTTTCTTCTATAAATCACGGTTAAAGTGTGTGTCTTTCATTTTTTTTGCTCAGAAAAAAGAAGAATTATAATAATCAGAACGTTCTAACATCCAAAAAAAAGTGATGACTGAAAACCCTGCCACCCCTTGACACACACACACACACACACACACACACACACATTTATTGTTGAGCCAGGCTTTGTAATGTCTCAGTGTCATTTGGGATGACTTGGTTCAACATGTGTTTAAGAGGGGGAACTGACACTTACCCATGCTGGAGGTGATGTCACCATTCTCACAATCTGCGCTGTGGTTATTATTGCCATGGTAACTGTTCATCACCTCCAATTTGATCTTCTTCTTCATGGCTTCAGCGAGTGTAGCAGCTGTTAGGCCTGTCAGAGTATCAAGCATGAGAGAAAGAAAAAGTGTTAATTCACAGTCATCCAGTTTTGCCTTTTCAAAAAAAATCCATTACTTCAGTCGCCTAAATCTTGTGAGAATATGCGAATATGAGAACTGTTTCACCTTCAAAAATATGGCTCATTTAAATGCTTTTGTGAAAGCAATTATGAATATTTCACATCCCGTAATTGAATTTAACAGAAGAGCACACTGGCACTGTAACATTAGATGATAACAACAGGTCTATTATTACCAACAGCGTCATCCCGAAGCTACATTCACACTCAGGGCTGTTCTGCTTCTGCCACAATCCTCCGTCAAACTAACATCACACACTAGACTTGAAGAGCAGGTCCTGGATCAGCTGAATCTCACATCTATAAGTTGAGATCTGCTTCCCATGTCAAACGCTGATAACTGAAGCAGCCTGCCCATTGTCACAAGTCTCCAATAACCCATGTTAACTGTGTGTGTGCGGTGTGCCTCCAGTGCACACATGTTATAATTCAATTAAAATTAGATTAGCTTTCCTTCATTGCACAGAGAGCTGCTTCTTGCCTCACAATTTAGGTTGTTGCATGTCACTTGTACATTTTCTCTTTAACTAGCTTTAAAAAAAGAACAAAATCATTCAAAATGAAGGCTGTTCAAGCATTAAAACAATAAAAAAGTGTAATACAGTTTTTTATGCATTAAATTGTGCCTTCATTTTATTTAGACTTATATTATCAGAATCAGAATCAGAAAGAGCTTTATTGCCAGGTATGTTCACATATATGAAGAATTTGTTTTCATGACAGAGCTTCTACAGTGCAACAGAATTACAGACACAGGACAAAAAACAGATAATAAATATATTTTAAAAATAGAAGTAGTGAATGCAAATATACAAATTGACAAGTGTATGTACAGGTATATTACTACATACAACATTATATGCGCAGCTGTTATGTGCAAATTGGCATGTAAAGTGTGTTGTTAAATAATTGTATATGTGTATAAAGTGTATAGCAAGTAGTGATGTTGGTTCCACAATTATTATCATCAAGTGTTCATAAGATGTATTGCCTGAGGGAAGAAACTGTTTCACACTGACATACTGTTTCTGTGTCGGGCTGTTCTGGTGCGCAGTGCTCTGTAGTGTCGACCAGAAGGTAAAAGTTCAAAGAGGCAGTGTGCTGGGTGTGAGCAGTCCAGAGTGATTTTGGCAGCCCTTTAGCTCGCTCTGGATAAGTACAGTACTTGGAGAGTAGGGAGGGTTGTTTCAATGATTCGCAATAGTTTACACTCATTGTCACAATAAATCTCTAAGGATTATCCCATTAATCAATTAAGATATTATAATATAATATAATATTATATATATATATATATATATATATATATATATATATATATATATATATATATATATATATATATATATATATATATATATATATATATTCATATACAGTCTCACAGTCGTATCAGAATAACCAAAAGACTGATATTCTACACTCTCAGAAATAGAGGTACAAAAGCAGTCACTGGGGTGGGTACATACTTGTACCTAAAGGGTCCATATTAATACTTAAAGGGATAGTTCACCCAAATTTGAAAATGCACTTACTATTTATTCACCCTCAAACCTTTATAAATTTCTTTCTTCTGTTGAAAACAAACAGAAGAAAGATGGAAACCTGTAACCACTGACTTCCATAGTAGGAAAACAAAATCCAAACTTTAGAATAATAATAATAATAATACATATAGCTGCAAGCAACAATTAAGGGGCCAAGCAGTCCCGAGGCAGAACGAGCAAAGCATTCCAGATGCAAAAAGTGCAAAGCAGTCCAGAGACAAAATGAGCAAAGCAGTCCAGAGGCAGAATAAGCAAAGCAGTCCAGAGGCAGAATTAACAAAGCATTAAAGAGGCCATGAGAAGCAAGCTCTACTGAGGCCATAAGATCAAATCAGATCAGATCAGAAACAATGAGTTCTGAATACATTTGAAGTTTATTTTATTTAAAATATCAGAAAATCATGAAAACAATGATTACATCAAAGATTTATTGGTTTATAATTTTGATGTCATTGGATACAGGTGTCCAGCTTTCTTTAAAATATATTTTGTTGTGTTTAACACAATAAAAAAACTCATAAAGGTTTGAAACAAGTAAAGACAAGTAAAGTAAAAATGATGACAGGATTTTCATTTTTGGGTGAACTATCCCTTTAATCAATTCAAAAAGTATACTATTGTTCCACAAGTTCACACTCACAGATATTTGACTGAATAGAATATATGTATTTAGCCTGCTGAAGTCAAGAGAAAACAAAGGTATGACGTGTTATGCCGAGTTCAGACTGCATGATTTTTAAAGTAGTCATGTCACGAATGTTTTTTACACTGTATGACTATCTGGGGTAGCGTTCTGTCGGTGCTGTGTTTACACTGAATGATGAATCGGCGACAGGGGGTTTCACACTGCATGACTTTAAAATAGGAAGAATCGCTAACAACTTTGTGCAAACTACTGTACGTCTCACAACCAAACTAATGCGAGAAGTGACATGGAAACAATGCAAGGTCACGTAATATATCTTTCGTTTTTAACTACATAATGTAAAAAAGATGGCTTCAGCTTTAGAAAATGTACTTTTTTGCTCACCTGGCTTTTGAAGCGAATTTGCAATTTCTCCTCAACTTTTTTTTACTTTTCGACTTTTCGGTTGTGGTATTGCTCAGATGACACGTCAAACAGACACAGGTGCTCCTGCCAAATTTACACTAGTTGTTCCTCCATTTCTTGGCTCCAAATAAACTGAAAATAGGTGCTTTTGACTTCTCCCCCAACCTCCCGTTTGCCTGCAGGTACTGTACCCATACTAGTGGATGCTGCTCTCTCATGGGCTGTAGGTAATTACCGATGTTATTGTCAATCAGAAATCATTTCGCACGACATGACTTGAATCGCCAACAGCTCCAGATATTAAGCATGCCGAATATCTCATCTGCTATTCTCTCAGATCGCGTCTTTGATAGTTCACACTGTGTGATTGTCACTCGCGTGAACAAGCACTGATTTGACTGTGATTTCAGACATTTGTCTGCGTTTTCTTAAAACCTGTCGGCGAGACAAAATGACTAAAATGGCTAAAACCATGCAGTCTGAACTCAGCATTAGACTATTAATAGGGGTTTGGTCTTGAGCTGATTGGATAATAGAATGATGACATTTTTTTATAAAACATGTTTAATTACAAAGTAAAAAAACTAATTTTATTGTTATAATTATGCACATAGTTCATTTATTGACTATTTTATTGACAAGTTTGCTCACTTTTTAGCAAATTCAACCAATCACTTTAAAAGCAAAAGTTTTATTCACATTTTCATAGTAAATTCAACCAAAAGCCGTCCATTTTAAAAATCCATTTTACAGTGTAAATGAACCCTTTAACAAATGTGTACCAGTTGAAAAAAATACCATCCCAGTGACAACTTGTATACCTTCTGAAAGAGTACTTTGTGATTTGAAGGTTGTTACAAAGCTCTCACAATGCTGCCATTTAAATACATGTTCACTGGAAGTGTTCAAACATGAAAACTCCTGTATATTCATGCATTCATTTTCTTTTTGGCTTAGTCCCTTTATTAATCAGGGGTTGCCACATCAGAATGAACCGTTTTACGCAATGGATGCCCTTCCAGTCGCAACCCAACCCAACCTCATTCACACACATACACTATGGCCAATTTAGCTTATTTAATTCACCTATACCGCATGTTATTGGACTGTGGGGGAAACCGGAGCACCCGGAGGAAACCCACGCCAACATACAAACTCCTTACAGCCATTTACCCAGCCAGGGCTCAAACCAGTGACCTTCTTGCTGTGAGGCGATCGTGCTACCCACCCCGCCACCTTGACACCCTCCTGTATATTATTATTTTAACCTCTGCATTTTTAGAAAATCTTAAATGCTGATCTCTAAATGTACTACTGAATCAACACCGTTTTGATTTCATTCATACACAGAGAGCATTTGATCAGTTCCTGCTGTACACCATTGTATTTGCAAAAGCCATACTTTCTACTAAACAACTATTGTCCTTCCCAAACACCAAGATCTGTCTATCTATCCAAAACGATGAAATCTCCCCTTTTAAAATCTCCGCTCTAGCCTGAGCAAATGGTTCTAGAACTTTGGCATTCGCTGGCATTTGGCTGCAATTCACAACAGTTATGTGCAAATATGAAGCGCGCTCTGGCAGTGAGCTTTAGGAGCGGGGTGTTTTTTTTCTCACTCTCTCAGTTGCTCTCCAAATGCTTTCACTAAATGTCAAGATCAGAGCATGAAAGCCAAGGTCCCTATTCAGCCTGTGAAGAGGACGATATCAAAGCATTCCCTACTCTCAGTCTGCAATCCACTCAAAGAGGGAAAAAAACGGTCCTCTCTCTCTTTCTCTCTATCTCCCTAGTGGCCTTTGAGTTCCCATCTCTGTGGCTGACATTGATAGTGTGACCTCTGCGGAAGATAAAAGAGGCCTGTGCTATTGAGCATTTTCTTTCTCCCTCCAACTCTTTCTCTCGCCGTCACCTGCTCTTTCTAATCGAGTACAAATGCGCAGGCCTTTTTTGGGGCTCTCTTTGAGAAGTCGTAACGAGCAGACTGTGCGCGCGCACGCACAAAGAGAAGGGCAGCTTAGAAGTCGGGCAGCAAATGTGTATTTAGCTTCACATACAGAGTGGACAGAAGTTGGAATGCTTTAAACGAAAGAGCTGATACCGCAGAGGCTGAGGTGAACATATCTCCAGGCACAATATAATAGGGTTAATCACAATATCACAACACAATAAAGGGCAAATTAGAGTTGGCAAGATGAGGTTGCACATACCTCGGGGCAAACCTGCATTTGGAGTGTGGAAACAATAGTTGTGTTTTGTTGGCTTTGGGCTTTGCCACAGCACAGCATGAGTCAGATTGTTTATTTGCGTCACTTCAGATAAGTGCTGTTTAAAGTGACTGACACAGAGGTATAACAGGCTGCAACTGCTCTGTAAAATAGTCACCATTTCAAGCATCTAAATTAAAAAGGGAAAGAAAGCAAACCCTTTATTCGAGTGAGAAGGTAGTTTTACATTTAAATATCCTCATCCTAACTTAACATGCATAAGTGAGTCATTCATGGTGGTTTCCCCTCATAAAAGTGTAAATATGAGTGCCTTTCACATGCATCAGGTGGTTATAGGAGCTCGGTCATAGGAATTAGCTACCTGCATGGGATCCATGAGAAATAAATCCCTATAGGAGCTCTGAAGTGATGTAAGCTGGACAACATCAACATCATGTATGAAAGCCCCTAGTGGCTATATAGAGCTCAAACTATGCATTGTTTGTTTTGAGTATCCTGTCCAATCCAGGAAGCAACATTGGACAATAGTGTGGATGTGGCCGTGCTCTAATTTTAGTCAACAGTTTAGAGTGTTTGGGAAACCTAATTGAAAACATTCTTTTAATTGTTTTCTCATTATTATTATTATCATCACTATCAAACGTTGGATTTTGGTTGCCATACCTGACGAATAAATGTCAGTATTTGATGTCAATATGGCATTGGTTGAAGATGTTCAGTCAACAAAGTATCAACGTTATTTCACGTCGTTATTGGACGTCAAAATAACATTGTCCTTAGACATTGGTGACCTAAATCCAACCTAATATTAATGTCTTATGATTTTGTATGTCTGCTGAGTTGTTTCAAATCAGTTTGAGATTCTTTCTTCTTTTGAACACAAAACGAGATGCACTGAACAATGTTGGAAAAAACAGTCATTGACTTTGATAGTATTTTTTGTTCCTACTATAGACATCAATAGCTTGTTTTTCCATCATTTTTTTTCAAAATTCTTAAAAATATCTTCCTTTGTGTTCCACAGAAGAGTTTAGAACTACTTAGTAAGGAACTTTTCATTTTTGGGTTAACTGTCCCATTAGCTCTTCCCGCGTGGGTTTCCTCTGGGTGCTCCGGTTTCCCCCACAGTCCAAAGACATGCGGTACAGGTGAATTGGGTATGCTAAAAATTGACCGTAGTGTATGTGTGTGAATGAGTGTGTATGGATGTTTCCCAGGAATGGGTTGCAGCTGGAAGGGCATCCGCTGCGTAAAACATGTGCTGGATAAGTTGGCGGTTCATTCCGCTGTGGCAACCCCGGATTAATAAAGGGACTAAGCCTTGAATTAATGAATATCCCATTAAGCTATAATCGCTCACATAAATCCACATATTTCTGATATAATTTTAGTGTCTGTCCTAACTAAACTCAAATCAACATTACAACACACACATTGTATTTTCGTTATATTTTCCATGTTAATCCCTGTTTTTGTCATGATTATCTCAGCTAATTGTTCAATTTGTGTTTGAATATTAGAATAAATGATTAACTTATAAATATATGACTATACTCCCAGGGCTGTTTATATCAAAATTGATATTTAGCTGCACCATATTGGTGTTTCGTAAATACAACTCATTTTTACTAGGTGGGTCATTAGACCAACACTCAACCCCAACCTGGAGGACCAGGACATACACACATACACTACAGGCAATTTAGCTTACCCAATTCGCCTATAACACATGTCTTTGTGGGAGAAACCTGAGCACCCAGAGGAAACTCACACGAACATGGGGAGAACATGCCAACTCCACACAGAAATACCAACTGACCCAACCGGGGCTCGAACCAGCAACGTTCTTGCTGTGAGGCGACAACGCTACCCACTGTGCCACCATGCTGCGCAAATACATGACCATAATTTCCATAAATAATAGCCACTCTCAATTCTGTTTTATACCTACTTGAAAAAATGTCTGCTTTACATACAACTACATACATTCTGCTTTACATACAGCTAACTGGGGCTTGGCATAGCACATATAAATTGGTACTTTTTTGTTGGTTTGATTAGTTACATTGTCATCATTTGTATGTCACTTTGGATAGAAATGTTTGCTAATTCAAAGATTTTCAAACTTGTGTCCAGGGACCACCAGCGGCCTGAAAGAAAGCACTAAGTGGTTAGCGGAAATGTTTTGGAAAAAAAAAGAAATGTAAAAATTAATTTAAAAAAACTTATTTAGAATTTAATTTAAAAAATACACACATTTAAATAGATTAAAATATATTTTAATTAGATTAATAAACACATTGCATAGTGAGTACAAAATACATTAAAATAATTATATTAGTTTTAGTATAAAAGTGTATTAAATAAGATTAAAATTAAATACATTAATATCATTAATTATAAAAATAAAACAAATTAATACATCATTTATATTAAAATATCTTAATAAAAAACAGAACTGTAATGAGTGAGGAATAATTTAACATAATATAAACAGTAGTATTTTCCAAATAATATATTTTTTTAAATATTTCATACACGTTTATAAAATAATAATAATAATAATAATAATAATAGTAATAATAATAATTATTATTATTATTATTATATATATATATTTATATATTATTATAAATATAATAATAATATTATTATTATTATTAATAACTATTATTATTATTGTTGTTGTTGTTATTATTATATATATATATATATATATATATATATATATATATATATATATATATATATATATATATATATATATATATATATATATATATATATATATATATATATATATATATATGGCGCAGTAGGTAGTGCTGTCGCCTCACAGCAACAAGGTCTCTGGTTAAAGCCTAGGCTGGGTCAGTTGGCATTTCTGTGTGGAGTTTGCATGTTCTCCCCTTCGAGTGGGTTTCCCCGAGTGCTCTGGTTTTCCCCACAAGTCCAAAGACATGTGGTACAGGTGAATTGGGTAAGCTAAAAATTGGCCGTAGTGTATATGTGTAAATGAGAGTGCGTGAGTGTTTCCCAGTGATGGGTTGCAGCTGGAAGGCCATCCGCTGCGTAAAACATGTGCTGGATAAGTTGGCGGTTCATTCCCCTGTGGCGACCCCAGATTATTAAAGGGAATAAGCCGAAAAGAAAATGAATGAATATATATATATTATTATTTTAGTAGTAGTAGTCGTAGTATTTTATTATTAATATTATTATTACTATTATTATTATTATTTTTATAAAGTATAAATTGGGCCTTTACGTAAACAGATTACAGAATTTTAGGATAGGTCCCGCACATGATTATGATCATATTTAAAGGTCAATGACATCCTAAAGGTTAAAAACGTGAAGAAAACAATAACATTAAAATGAATTGACATGTCTTTTATTAGTATGTACTTTAAATACTGTTAAAAATGTTAGTTTTTTAATAACTTGTCTTATGCATTTATCCATTTAGTCTGAACTTCTAGACAGCACTGCATTAATGGGAAGAAAGTCCACCAGCGCACTCTTCTAATTGGCTGTGATTTGTGATTAATTATGTCGCATCTTATAGTCTATTCACATCTGTTTTTGGAAAGACAAATTGCTTGTCGCTGAAACACATGGCAAGTCTTCAGTTAAACAATTAATTCACTTCTTCCTTTTCCTATTCTCCTTTCACTTTTAATTCTGAATCCTGATTTGATCATCTTAAATTCTGCTACTCAATTGGGATGAGATTTGTTGGTTCTGGCAGAAACAGTGCATTACTATCTTACCAGTGTGAGACATTAATCCTGAAGACATGAGTCCAGAGACGGAGTGGGGCAGGACATGAGGGCTGTCGGGTGATGTAACATTCTGGGTCCTTTTAGGAGGTCTGCCAGGTCTGGAGCTGAAAGATGAACATCAGATATCAGCACTTCCATTCGGTTACATATAACAACTCATCCAGAAGTCACTGGTTGCAGTGTGGACAGTTTTGTTGATTATAATGGCAATGTTGTAGTTTTACTGCATCACGTCACTCACTCCAGAGAAAGACATGGCACAGAATGATTAGAAACTACCAAGTAGGCTTGAGGCTAGTTGTCACCTAGGAAAAGTGCTTTCAAGACATGTCATTTTAATCAGCTAGACTAAGAACGTGTTCCAAACTCAAGAATGAATCAATGTTTTCATTATAATAGGTCAAACTGTTATGTAAAACAGATTTGATTCATTAGGACTGTTCACGCATTCACTGTTGTGTCAGTTGTTTGCAGCAGTTTCTCAAAAAGTATAGTTTTAAAAGGCACCTATTTTACCCCTTTTCAAGATTTAACATAAATCTTTTGTGTCTCAGGAATGTGTCTGCAAAGTTTCAGCTCAAAACACCCATCAGATTATTTATTATACCTTTCAAAATATTGGAATTTTCTGCTCTGAACACTATGTAGCTATGTTTGTGCCCTGTGCCTTTAATGCTAGTTCTGCCACATGCCTGTCAGAGTGTGCCTCAATCTCCGCCTCGGCTGCGTCAGTTAAACAGCACAATGACAGACATGAAGGAAGCAGATCTCATGTAACGTTTGTGAGAAATACTACAGTAAGAACTTTCACAATGATTATTCGATGTATTTATTAATTCAAGCCTTCCTGCAACGATGAGTCACACACAATGTCGTTAGAAAGGTCACGCACATACACACACACTCAGAGCGTACACACACACAGTGAACACACACACAGCGCACCCGTTTATCTTTGCACTGTTTTTGCATGGCAAATGTGACAGGATACACGTTAATATCCACTGCTGTATGGATATCCGTTATGTTAATGTTCAAAATAAACCTGATTTAATGTCCACAAACTGGGATTGAAGTGTCTTCTTTTATAATTGTACTGACTCGCGGCTGTGGTGATAAAGTAAAGACGGTAAAATCACTGTAATTCATTACAAACATGCACTGTTTTAAAAAGGTTTTAAACTTGTAAAACTTATTCTTGATCACATTCGATGATGATTGATGATCACAGAGAGCTGAACAGATCTTACAATCCCAGTTGTTCTACAAAGACATGTTAATACGTGGCTGTCAATCAATTTGGTGGGCGGGGAAACCGCACTCCTACATCACGTTGCGGTGGGCCTCAAAATGGAAGGGATTCGGATCCCATTTTAACGCCGGGAAATTTAAAAAAGAGACTTATTGTCTTTTTATCACCCCAATATGACTGTGGACACACTATACCTACACACAGTTCTGTCCTAACAGCTTACAAAAGAAAACAAAAAGAGCATTGGATGGGGTGGATATTTATACTGTAAAAAGAAGTGATAGTTACTTTACTTTTAAAAAAGTGAATAAACAGCCTTTAAAGCAATTTGTTGCCTATGTTAAAGTTAAGTTGGCTTCATTTGAATTTTATAAGTTTGCAGAAAGTTCATTTGATAATTTTAAGGCAATATGTTTACTCACTTAGTTTTATTGAAGGAAAAGAAAAGTTACATACAAAACAACACAAACATTACAGTACATATTCACTTTTGTTGTTGTTGTTGCTTTAAAGGTAACAGGTTTACTCACTTTTTCAATTAAGTCAACTAATCACTTTTTACAGTGTACCTAGAATGTCTTATATTGTTTGTCAGTTATGAATCAGCTTTATAACGGTATGAAAAGTCATTTTTTCGTATGATTGTTATTTTGTGTATGTCCATAATAATCCATTGGCAAAAAATGATAGCATTATCCTCAGTCATATTTGTTTAAAATGTGTTCACCTGTGAAGAAATATCTGTGCTAATCTCTAAACTATCAAAATACTCTATACTATCACTATAATTTCCTCAAAGCTGAAAAGTATATTTCTGTATAATTTACATAAGATTCAACATTGTATTTGTGAGATGGCTGGGCCCCAAAGTTTATAACGGTCTTGTATATCAAGGCATTTTAAGATTATTTTTTAAGATTTTTAATCATTTTAAGATTTTAGGATTGCTTTGTTCCGAAACATTATTAAAATGCCCCATTTTCTTTGTTTAGGTTACTTAAAAATATATTTACATATGTGAGTCTCAGTGGTCAGAGTATGCCTGTTCCTCTGTGTCAGCCTTAAGAAGTGCTTGCACATCTTAAAAAGTTGCATAATTCTTAAGATGCATATTAAAATTACGCAACTTTTTAAAAGACGAACTAGCACATTGTGGTTATCAATTAGATAAGTAGCAATAACAAATGTGCTCACTTGCAGAATCAGACAATGCTGTTTTTTATGAAAGACATTTCCCTTAATATATTACGAAACCATTGTTCCATTGGGTCAGATTGTTTTTTCACCTTTGCTTTTAGTTGGGTCGATCCACCTTATTTAGATTATCACAGAAAGACTACTTTGATGCTGATTTGACCATGACTGCTGTGTTCATCTACAGCATAAACATAACATATAAACATATACAAAGGAAACATATACACTGTAAAACCCAACAGTCAACCTAACAAATGAAATGTGTGTAGTTAACTCAAAATTGACTGAAAGGTAATTCTACTCATTTGAAAAGAGTTTTGAACTCATTGTTGAAGGTAGTGAGTTAATTAAATACCTCATTACTTCTAAGTTAATACCTCATTACTTACTAAGTTAAACAAAGTAAGTTCCCAGTACTCATATAGATTTGAGTTGCCTTAATTTATTGGGTTTTACAGTACTCAAATTGCTTTGTTCACAGTACTCATATAGATTAGTTTTAACTTAAATGGTTTGTTGCAATCGGTTTCCTCAAATAGTTTGAGTTACCTTAATTTTTGGGGTTTTACAGTGTTATATATAGTATGTTGATTTTATATATATATATATATATATATATATATATATATATATATATATATATATATATATATATATATATATATATATATATATATATATATATATATATATATATAGTTAAAGAACCCAATTAACCTAGTTAAGCCTTTAAATGTCACTAAGCTGTTTAGAAATGTTGTATCTAGTAAAATATTATTTACTGTCATCATGGCAAAGATAAAAGAAATTAGTTATTAGAAATGAGTTATTAAAACTAATATGTTTAGAAATGTGTTGGAAAAAACACTTATCTCCGCTACACAGAAATTGGGAAAAAATAAACAGGGGGCTAATAATTCAGGGGGGCTAATAATTCTGACTTCAACTTTATATATATATATATATATATATATATATATATATATATATATATATATATATATATATATATATATATATATATATATATATATATATATATATATATAATTAACATATCATTTGAAATAATTACTTTATTTGTCATATTGCCTAAAAGCAAATCACATTTCAAATAAAAGTTTTTGTAGCCTTCTCCTAACCTCTACCTTTCTAAAACTTTATACTGAAGGTCTTTTGAAAGCAGGGTGTGATTTGAGTAATGGTACAGATTTTCACAGGGTATGATAGTTTTCTATAGGCGCTGTATATATGGATGTGTATAAATGTATTTTTATTTTCAATTCAATTCAATTCAATTCAATTCAGCTGAGTCTATAGAGTCTATAGATTACTGTTAACTCTGAGTGGGGCATTTTTTTGATTTCAGTGTTTTTTTCAATTTGTCAGTGTTTGATATCAGAACTATATTTTTTTCTCCCAAAATAGGACTCTTTATTTCAATAGGCAATATTTGTAGCCATTGCATGTGTTTCTATACAAAATGAATCATAAAAACCTCACTATGACATGTGACAACTGACCCTATAGACCCCCATATTCTTCAGTACAGGTATGGCTTGCACACACGCATACACATTTCTCTTCAAAACTAATCTACTATGCATACTAGCATGCGTCAGTAAATACTCTCAAGGACAGTCTTTTTTTCTGCCATCTCTTACACCCCTCCCTTCCTCTTTTTTTCTCGTTCTCTCTCTAATTAGATCACACAGTAGACTCATCTCCCTTTTCCATAATCAGCCGATTTTTTTGCTCATGTATAATGCATGCTGCGCACCTTGTTACCTGCTCCTGCGCATTTATGTGCAATTTAAATTTGTGGAGTTTACATGCGTTAAATTCGGCCATGGCTCTCAGCAGCACACACAAATACCATCTGCATTAACTTGAAGTGTTTATCGAGACAACCAGGTTCACCTAATTAAGTCTAAATAGGAGAGGACAGAGGTTACAATCCGTTTCGACCTGCTAGACTTAATATGATGCCATTTCAATTGAAAATCTCTATAGGTTTACACAAGTAAGTGTGCTATTTTAAGTCAACCTTTAATGAAGAGCATTCCCTTTAATAAACAACAACTTTTTTTCATTTTGCTGAGCATTCCAGAAATAAAAGAAAAAAAATCTTGTATTTTGCGCAGAGCCTCAGCTCTCACCTCCCCCAGTGCTTATGAGCGCCAATCATCCTTCATAAAATATTAAACTCCCCACTGTTTGCCCTTTTAAAATCTCTCTCTCTCTCAATTCCCTAATTGTAGTGTTTCTTTATCTGTCCATTGCAGAGAGTAAATAAATGAACAAAATAGCTATTTTATCACAGCGGCTGACCTTTGAAACGGGAGAGGATTATCACAGGTTTATTTCTCACCCCATTCTCGCACACGCACACACAGAGACATGCACTCACTCAACCACACATGCACACACACACATGCACTCACTTAACCATACATGCACACACACAAACAACATGAGTGAGAACTGGTCTCTGTGTGCATGTGTTTGTCTTTGACAGGGATAATGATTGATGTCATGCGTTGATGCAAACGTATCAAAGACCTTATTTCATTTATTCAATGTGAATTTTTTTTTTTTATAGTGATACAGTTTAAATATCAATGAATATAATAATAATAATAATAATAATAATAATAATAATAATAATAATAATAATAATAATAATAATAATAATAATAATAATAATAATAATTCAGTGAATTGTGTTCTGGAAAATTAAATTCCTGTCTCACGTTTGTGTCATTATACTTGGCATTTGGTAAATGATGGACAAATAACAGTAAAATCCATTAGCTCATTCAGACAAACTGGCATTCGTTTATTTATTTTGATCTGATTTATTTTATTTCATCATATATTTTTCATACTGTTAAAGTTTTATTTAAAGAATGAGGGGGGCACTGTGGGGGGGGGCGCTGTGATTGGATACTATACCAAAGTTGGCGGCCTGGGGGTGTTACAAACTGTACAGATTGAAATTACAGAAGTAACAAAACGGGAGGGAGGCGGGTCTGAAATACGGGAGACTCCCAAGAAAAACAAGAGTGTTGGCATATATACACACATACACACACATACAGTGCTTGACGTTAACTTTTTTGACCACCAGCCACTGTGGCTAAAAAAAAATTCAACATTTATAGCCACTCGCCATTTTCACTAGCCACAATTTTGTTGAAAATATATTTTATATGCATAAAATTTGACTTTGGCATGCTAAAATGTCCACATGCCTCCTCATTCATTTCACTTTTTTTGTGTTGTGTATGATCTTGCTCAATGCACATGAGCAAATGGATTGTGGTTTCATAATGTCGCATTGCAATTAGTTTTTATTTCACTTGACTTTTCAGTAACACTAAGAATTTACCTTTTTTTTCTCTAGCCACACCAAAAAAAAATAGAAAACAAATAATAATAAGCCCAAAATAACTGTAAGCAAAAGAAAGCAGGTGAAAAACATACCGTGTGCGATAACGATAGAATGCTCATGTAAAAGGTTAAAATGAAAGCAACCTACTGTTTATAAAAAGACCTTTAAAAAAATGAGCTCTTGAAAGCAGCAGGACTGTGGGTGCACGAGTGTCACTTTTTACCCAGTCTATTTTAAAAATCAGCTTTAACACTGAAGCCCTCATCAATGTGTCTCACCGTGAACATGATCATCCTCTCATTCTGCATTCACTAGGGCTGTTCGATTTAGGGAAAATATCTAATTTATTGACAGATATTGTGATTTCGATTTGATCTGCGATTTAATTTTGTAGTAAGGCTTCAGCTCAGTAATCTGTATTGTAGCTTCTTACTGCTAAAATGCAGTGAGTGCTAGTTGAAAAAAGGAATTGAAAAGATATTAACTTACTCCAACATTTATTCAAATTTGTTTTTAAATATTCAGAAATGAAACACTCATTTTTCTCTAAAGCAAACAGTAAACAAATAAAATGACCTTACCTTTCTTTAAACAAGTTGAACTCAAATCAGGGAGATAGTGTAGCTTATTATAAAAACAAAAAAGCAAACTAACATGGCTGAAACAACTCTGAAATTGTACTTTGCTCTTGCTTGCTAATAGATTGAGTGTCACTGACAATAATTTTTAATGGACTTTTTAGCAAGACACTCATCATAGAGTCGCCTGTGGTGCTTTTTTAGGCGCTGGTTGATGTATTTCCTCGTGCTGTGGCAACAATTCTTACAAATTACCTGTTTTTGTTCAGTGTCTGTAACTTTGAAACCAAAAATGTTCCCATATTACCAATGTCTTGTTTTTCTTTGATATTAATTAATCTATTAATGCTTCTGAACCAGCAAATGTCATCATCCTGCACTCATCCGCGCTTTCCTGTTTTTTTTTTTTTCTTTGTTTGTTTTTTATTGTGGGTGTTCCGCATAGTTCGTTTGCTCAATTCTGATTGGGCAGAACGAAAGTGTGCTTAATTGACTAGTAAGACTGTCACACACAGACGGCAGTCATACATTTGCTCTGGGCAGGGGAAATTAAATAATATATTCATACTGCAGCCTCTTGCAATTAGCTACATGCAACATTTCAAATTGCTATTGCAATTCGTTTTTCGATTAATCGCACAGCTTTTGCTTACATGAACACAGTTATTATTGTCATCTCACACGCTGGCCTCTCATTGGGCAATCCTTATTGTTGAACTCTGCTTTTTAAGAAAACTACAATTTAAAAGTTATCTTCAACCAGCAAAAATGGCTAGTGGGAGTGACTGTCTAACCCGCTACAGCTGAAAACTACCCGCATTTGGTGGGCTGGCAGTGTTAATGTCAAGCCTGTATATATACTGTATATATATATATATATGAAATAAAAATGGGGCTGCACGGTGGCGCAGTGGGTAGAATGTTCGCCTCACAACAAGAAGGTTGCTGGTTCGAGCCTTGGCTGGGTCAGATGCCGTTTCTGTGTGTTCTTCGGTTTCCCCCACAAGTCCAAAAACATGTGGTATAGGTGAATTGGGTAAGCTAAATTGTCCGTAGTGTGTGTGAATGAGTGTTTATGGATGTTTCCCAGTGATGGGTTGCAGCTGGAAGGGCATCCACTGCATAAAACATATGCTGGATAAGTTGGCGGTTCATTCCGCTGTGGCGACCCCAGATTAATCAAGGGACTAAGCTAAAAAGATGACAATGAATGAAAGAATGAATGAAATTAAAATATATATTAATAAATGTAAAAAAAAAAAAAAACTGCACAATGTTATAAGCCCTCACAATATTTTTTTTGTTTTCAATTGGCTTAAGAACAAACCACTGTTGTTTAATGCCTTATTAGCCTAACTTTAACTTGTTAACCTAATTAGTTAAGTCTTTACATTTCATTTTAAGCTGAATACTAGTGTCCTGGCAGAGATAAAAAAAAAAATAATCAGTTGTTAGAAATGAGTTATATTTATACAGAAATCCAGACACAAGATCACAGTGGATTTCATTCTGGTCTTTATTACTCAGCTTTCCTCTCAGCCACAGTTGAAACCCATCCGGTATTATGTTTTATACAAACACACACACGCACGCAAACAAAGTCATCTGTCCAGCACTCAGGGTCTGATTCAGTTTACTCTGACAGCAAGACGTGCTAGAACGATATAGTGCTAATGACGCAGGACTGTCTTCTCTCTTCCTACAGCCCATGCTGAATGCCTAACAGGCTGACATTTTTAATAATTCCTAATGGGGCGATATTTTAATTAAACTGATACTGATGGAATCAGATTAAATGTGGTTAAGCCATGCAGCGGAAATGACTCAAGAAATTCAAAGAGAGATCAGCAGATAAGGCGCCGTTTTAACTCTCTCTCTCTCCCTCTCCCTGTATGATTCATTAACTACGACCCCCTTCCGTTCGCAAAATGAAGAGTTTTTTATCACTGCAATTTTTCTAGATACTTCATTTGAGAGGACAGATGTGCACAGGAAACAAGACTTAAGATTAACATGGTAGTCTATGAAAGAGTGAGTCAGAGAGCGAAAGAGAGAGAGAGAGAAAGAGAACAAAAAAATGCAACGTACAACTCAGGGTGCCTTTGAGGACATTTAATTAAAATCTAATCCTGCATTCATTAAGGCTCACATAAATTAAGCTGTCATTCATAAGATTTATGGATTCTCATTTGCATACCACATACAATTCATCAATTACTAGGGTATGAAAGGGGCACAACCCCCTCTGGGCTGCCCACTGCCACACAAACAAAAGACGGGGGAACAGCAGAGAGAAATAAAGGATCGAGGGGGGGCTCGTTTTCATGTATTCCACTGACAAACATTCAGATGTACTTTTCAATTATCATATCCAATGGAGGCCATAAATATGGTGATTTAAATGGTGCCGATCTGCATCCACAGCACAGAGACTTAAAGGGATTGTTCGACCCAAAATAAAATGTATTATTTACTCACTAGGTGCACTCAAAAATGACTTTTGCAGCTTGTTCAAACTAATTATTTAAAATGAGCTGAAACAACACAATTCTTTTGTGTTTTTTTTGGGACAACTTAATTGATTTATGTTCAATCCACTTAAATAAAAAAAAGATTAAGTTAACTTAATCGATTGGTGTAGGGACAACATGAAGTAATTGTGTGGAACCCAGTATTTTTTACATTGTGGTTCTACACCTTAGTTAGTTAGTTAGTTAGTTAGTTAGTTAGTTAGTTAGTTAGTTAGTTAGTTAGTTAGTTAGTTAATTAGTTAGTTAGTTAGTTAGTTAGTTCGTTAGTTAGTTGGTTAGTTGGTTAGTTGGTTAGTTAGTTAGAGCTTATTTTGCACAATTTTTGTGTGTTCAATAGAATAATCTTAAAAAGGTTTGTGACAAATGAGTGAGGTTGAGTAAGGGTGAGTAAATGATGATCATTTTGGGGTGAACTATCCCTTTAAGAGCACACAACATACAATATAAAAAAGGAATGTAAAAACATATTGGGGTTTTTTTTTTTCTAATAAAAATTTCCCACTTATTTTAACAATTGTAATGCTGCTCTATGTTATTTTCTAATTATATGAGAAATTTACTAGCAGTTTCTGAGTGAGGATTATTTCTATTTTTTAAATGTGCTGTATTTAAAAGAAGAAACTATTTACTTTGGATTACAGAAATAGAAAAACGGAACTAAAAGAAACAGATACCTCAATCCCTTATCTCTATAATAACTACCTGTTTCACTATAAAGCTGTCATTCTGGATAAGCTGAAGAAAACAAACAAATCAAAAAAAGAAGAAGAAGTGAAGATGAGCATATTAATATGCAGAGTTAATGAAGCAAACAGCAAGAGACTGCTGTGTGTTGTGTGTTGTTGTTGCCCATTAGCAGAGAAAATATCTTTATGACAGGTGGAGTTTCTCAAAATAAGTTTACTCGATCTCTCATGTTTTTTTACATTGACATTAAAATCAAGACTTTTTATAACACCCCTTTAGCATTATAAAGGCCATTTAGCTAGTTTATATAATAGGCAAAGCCACCCAGAAATCAGGTCTTCTGATATGTATGTGACTTTTTTCATCATAAGCTTTTTATCTGAAAAAAAAAATTAGTGGTCTGTGGGGATTGCTATAGTGCAAGTCAAGGACTACAGGTATTTTGAGAGTCCAAAAAAATATGCAGGGAAAATACAATTAATAAATGTGTAAAAAATGTATATAGCACCACCTAGTGGATTTGTCATGTGAAAAGTGCAACAAATTTTTCAAAACACGTATTCATTCATTCATTCATTTTCTTGTCAGCTTTGTCCCTTGCGAGGTCGCCACAGCGGAATGATCCGCCAACTTATCCAGCACGATTTTACGCAGCGGATGCCCTTCCAGCCGCAACCCATCTCTGGGAACTTCCACACACACATTCACACTCATACACTATGGACAATTTAGCTTACCCAATTCACCTGTACTGCATGTCTTTGGACTGTGGGGGAAACCGGAGCACCCGGAGGAAACCCGGAGGAAACCCACGCAAACGCAGGGAGAACATGCAAACTCCACACAGAAACGCCAAATGACCCAGCCCAGCCGAGGTTCGAACCTACGACCCAGCGACTTTCTTGCTGTGAGGCAACAGCACTACCTACTGCGCCACTGCGCAAAACACGTATATGCACTGCAATTTAAAATAAAATAAAAAAACAAATAAAAAATATATATATATATATTTCACTCACATCGATATTCACTCTTGCTAGTGTAAGAAATTACAAACTACAACTTGTCTTTATAATAGTTATTACACATGTCTGGGGCTACATTTTTATGAAACCACGAATTTGTGCCTTGACATACATTTGCCTGCAATTTCTGGTTGAAATGAATGCTACGCATCAGTTTGATGACATG
This sequence comes from Danio kyathit, assembly GCA_903798195.1. Taxonomy (NCBI): domain Eukaryota; kingdom Metazoa; phylum Chordata; class Actinopteri; order Cypriniformes; family Danionidae; genus Danio; species Danio kyathit. The sequence goes on from LR812519.1 coordinate 39,461,543, forward strand.
TTTTGTTCCTTTTGGCACTACTGACATTTTCAGGGCCATATTATCAATGTATAAATGATTGTTTTCGAACTGTTATTCATGCAGCACCAGATAAATAAAACCAAAAACAGCTTAAATGTGTCTGTGATCCATAATGTCAAATGGCTTTTCCTGCGCAGTCAGTTTGCTCAGTAGCTCACCCTGTAAGGTGTTGGGACACAGAATAGACTATATTTGAGCCTGTCAAAGGATAGTTCCAGGAACCAGGTAAAAAAAAAAGGAATGTGAAATAATAGTAACAGTTGGGTTTAGGAAAGGGTGTGGGTCAGTTAATCAATATATGCACGACAAACCAGCCGGCTTCTCACTGATGTGTATGAGAAGTGTTGCTTTCATTTGAAATCAAACATCTGTGTAAATGTGAAAATAATGTAAATAGTTGTGACTGGATGTGATTGGAACTATTTTCTCATTGAAGTAATTGTGTAAAAATACATGCTGAAAAGGCATTTCAAACTTCTTTACTGACAACAAAGAATAATAACGATCTTCATCAGTATAAATCTATTTTAGGCTTTTTACATTTAAAAGACGATTTCTTTTCAGGCACATTAAAGATTTTACTTCACTAATTTATTGGATTAAAAAATAATTTGCAGACTAATGACATCTGACTTGTGTTTTGCAATATGGACACAGTTCATAACTGAACTGAATCAACACTTTTTGAAAAATTTGTCTGAATCAACACTTTTATATTTCACTGCTAAAATCAACACAGGCTCATTCTGAAAACATAGCCCTATATAGGTTTCTGGAGATCGCGAATTATGTAACCAGAAGTACATATGGCTGCATTTCATCTTTAAAACGAATGTTGTGGGGCGGTATGATGCTGTTTCTTTTCACGCTTACTGAGCGATTACCTCCGTGTGGACGGCTTTCCCGCTGTTACCAGTTTATCCAGTTAGCTCACCATGTGCGTCGGCAGACTTGATATGCAGAGAGGAGCTGACAAAGGGGTTCGAGTCTGGCAAAGAACGATTCCAGAAAGCAGGTAAGAACAAACAGAAGCCAAAAAATAAAATAAACAAGTAAATAACAGGGTGAGAATGTGGTAAAATCTGAAAATGTGGTAAAAATCACGTCAGGGCTTTTCTTTTTCTGGATTGCTTTTTAAAACTGTCGGTTGAGTTTACAGAAGTGGGTGGGGGGGTCAGTCGGCTCTTATGAAAACAGTATTGTTGGGTTTAGGGAAGGAGGAGGGTGGGTCAGTCGATCGGTCAGTCAGTCAGTCATTCAGTCAGTCGATAGCGGCCTCTGGTGGATTTACGTGAATGGCACTCGCAAGAGAAATTTGAGATCTCAAAAAGTGTACATAGTGGCCTCTGGTGGATTTGCGGAAACAAAAACTGCAAAAAAATCATAGCTCCTGGCACATATTTGACTCTCCAGAAATGTATATAGCGGTACGTTTTTAGAATCAGCCTGGGTTGGCTAAAAATTTATTTGTTTCATAACTGATGCAACATTAACCCTGTTATTTTTCCTGTTTCTTACTTTAAAACAATCTGCTGTTTAAACAAAACATGATTTGAAAAATGTCACTTTTGCAAACTATTTAGACAATTTTCAACTTACAATATGAACTGAAGACAACTTGCAACAAATGGAAGAAGAAAAACATTTAAACAGACTTGCTCTTTGATGAAAAAAACCCCAGCTGAAAGGATAAAAGCAAACATCCTTTATTCTGGGCTCAAACAGGAAGTTCCTTCATGATGGGGCGTAATCTGAGCTCTTATCGCAATTGAAAGACTGAACCCAAATAGTCCACTGTTTGTGTTTCAATCTGCCGCTCTCTGTGATGAATGAAATGTAAATAAGTGTTGTGGCCCCTGCAGCGAAACGAAGAAAGAAGTGAAGAGAAAAAGACAGAGACTTAACATCTGTCCCATACACACACATACACACAGAGAGAGTGAGTGAGATAATTCAGCATTCTTGTTCCCAAAGCATACGTGCACACACACACACAAATATCCACATGCACAGGAAATAACAGTGATGGAAAAAGGCAGTACTGTAAACATTTTACAAACAGACTGCTTCCTCAAACAGACAAACACATTCACACACAAACAACCACACCAACAAACTATCCGCAAGATCAGTGACTTATAGTTGTGTGTGTTACTGTTATTTTCTTTGGAGAACTTCAGCAAGCCAGCTGGAATTTACAAGCCTGTTTACATTATAAACCCAAACTCGTATTACACTCATAACAGATTATACTACACAACAAAATTGATCGATCAAATTAAATTCAGTTTGCAAAGCTTCAGAACTACGAGACTCCACAATCTTCTGAAACTTTAATCAGTGAATCATACACATTCAAATGTGTTGATGAGATTTATAGACTGAAAAACCTAATAAATGTGATAAACAGAGCTTAATGAAAGACTTTGCGTTGGATGTCATGTAAACAGACACACACACATGGGGCAGAAGTTAATCATGAGGAAAGGAAGAGTGTAACAGGGTCATTTAGGAGTTGATGACTTGTCTTGTATGTTAGTAAATATGTGCCATATGAAGTGAACCATTACACCATCTTGTCTTGCTTTTGTGTAAGACTTTTCATACGCTAGTTTAAAAACATGTCAGTCTAAGCTGAAGTTCAACTAGTTCTGAGAGACTTCCAAATGATTACTATGACACTTTCCACAGGAACAGAACAGGGTGTAAATCTGTATAAAAACTAAAATATATAGTACTGAAGTTTCAGAACAGTAAGGTATGTAGGGCTGCACGATATTGGAAAAATCTGACATTGCGATATTTTATTTTTTCTGTGATATATATTGCAATATAATGCAACTATTATATTGCTATATATATATATATATATATATATATATATATATATATATATATATATATATATATATATATATATATATATATATATATATATATATATATATATATATATATATATATATATATATATATATATATATATATATATATATATATATATATATATATATATATTGTGCAGCCCTAAAGGTAGGTATAATTTTTCTTTTTAAAAAAGATGTTTCTTCTAACCAAGCCTAAATTAGACCAAACATAACTAAATTGTAAATTATTACTACAATGTGCTTTGAATTAGAATTTATTTTATGATGAAATTTATTTCTGTGTCGGCAAAGCTGCATTTTCAGCATTATTATTTCAGTCTTCCATGTCACATACAAGTCTTTACTGTCACTTTTAATTAACTTAATGAGTAACACTTAACTGGTTAATGTTAGTAAATGTATTTATGAAAAAACAATGAACAATTTACATTTATTATAGTATTTAATTAGTTAATGACAATAAAGTCATTCATTATTAGTTTGTTCAGTCACTGTGCATTAGCTAGTGTTAAAAAAGCACAACTCTGGATTTTAATAATGCATAGTAAATACTGTACATGAAATGTAGTTTATGTTCGTACTAACATAACATTATTGAAACCATTATTTTAAACCATTGTTTAAAACCACTGAACCATCATTTTAAAGTGTTATCGCGGATGCAACCATAAAGCATCCAACAACAAAAATTGTAATATAATTAACCCTTGTGCACTGTTCAGGTTTACTACCCTTTTGTTATGTTAGGGATGAAAACATCCACTAAATTAAACTGCTGTAAAAATGCATCAGATAAGATTTTTTCTTTTTTTTTACATAAATCTGTTAATCTCAGTCCTAATCAAAACTACTAAATTGTTTAGAAAATTGCAGGATATTACCTCTTTAATTGCCAAATTCATAAATGAAAAAAAAAATACACAAAATGACGTATTTTTAATATAAGAAGTAATTGTGGACTGGATTTTTTTCCCTTTTATTACAGTCTTGGACATGTGAAAGATTAGTAACAACATTGGCTTTGATGGATTGTTAGATTTTTTTTTTCTTCCCAATTTACTGTTGGTGGCTGTTTTTGCCCCATTGACTTCCATTAGAACCACATTTGATGGTGAATAAATACACAGTCTTTGTTTTTATTTACTCCATGTAGTTCAGAGAGCTGAGAAGCATATTTAGATTTTCTCAGACACATCAAGGTAAGTACGTAAAGGTCACTTTCACACTCTCACACACTCAGACACACACTTTAATTTGTTGTCATACTCCACATAAAATCCAGAAACTAAGCTTTTTTTGCACAGGCCTATCTAAAGGGTTTATGGTGTCAACTGATCAACAGTAAAAATTACAAATCGTACCTCTTTCCAACAGGGAAAACCACCAACAATCAAAAATGCATGATTACATGGTGTTATGGTTTTGTAATCAAAAAAATTTGTCTATAATGAAAGTCAATGGGGCAAAAACAGCTGCCAACAATAAATTAGGCAAAAAAATTATGGAAATCAATCAAAAACAATTCATCAAAGGCAATGTTGTTTCACTTGTCCAAGACTTTGATAAAAGGTAAAAAAATAAATAAATCCAGTCCGCAAGAACTTTTTATATTAAAAATACCTTATTTTCTGTGTGTTTTTTTTCACCAAATCGGTGACAGCATTTGTGAACTTGGCAATTAAAGAGTTAAAATCCTGTAATTTTCTAAGCAATTTAGTAGTTTTGATCAGGACTGAGGTAGATTAACAGATTTACTGTATGCAAAAAAAAAAAACTTTTTTTTTTGCATTTTTACAGCAGTTTAATTCAGTGGATGTTTTCATCCCTAACATAACAAAAGGATAGTAAATTTGCCCAGAGTGTATCATTGAGTTTTTTTACATTTCAAAGCATTTTCTCAAAATATGTGTCAATGAGGTTTGTCACCAAAAAAATTTTCGCTAGCTGAAACACAGATAAAGTTATGGCCAAATTAAGACTCAAAATCACAGCAGAGTGGATAAAAACATCCCCAGCAGTACAAAAGGTTTAATGAATTAATTCAATAATAATAATAGCCAATCCTTTCATCAAAAACAATCAAACAAAGTAATAAATAAATTCATTAATAGTACAATATAACAAAATATCAGTTAATCTGGTTATACAACACTTGTCTTATTTTAATTATTGGATATAATCAGGAAATTCAAGATCTATAGAGATTGACAGGATCTGCTTAAAACAAGGAATCTTTCATGCAGGGTACATTTTATTATACATTAGTTCTATTGTATTAACAAGACAAGCATACAGCTTGAAGTGAACATATTCTGAACCAATTATAATGAACGAAAATACCTTTTCTCTATTTGATGAACGTTCAGTTCAGTTGAGCAAGTTCACAGGTCGATTTGATCATATTGTAACCAGGGAACAGTTCAATCTCATATCTGGCAGGTGTTAAAAGGTTAATTGTGAAAGTCTATTTCTCCTGTTCAGGTTCTCGCTCCTCTTTAATTTGCTGTTATTATTGTCTCTCATTACAGAAGAAGCCAACAGGGACCTGACAGGTGACATCCTATCATCAGAGGGAGGGTTATAAAGCTGCTACTCCGGATTACTAGAGGAATTTTAAGACTCATAGAAGCCACGATTTCCTTCATGTTAATGCTTTAAGATCTTTAGGATTTACCAAGCAAAGATAACAGGGCATATTCACCAAAATGAAAAAAAAAAAGTTCAATAAAAAGTGAGGTTGGTAATAATTCATATGAAGCTCCCTTCTCTTTCAAGAATAGATGAGAGATTTAAGGCCCGTTTAAACTAAAAACATTAACAGTAAGGGCAATTATAATAAGCATGATTTGCAGCTATGTTGTTTTATACATTAAATGCTTGGTTTTTTTAAGTAGGTTGCTTTTTTCTAAACTGAGTATTGCTTTTTATTATTCGTTAGCTTAAATAAAATATTCTGAAATCTATTCCAATATAGTTCCATTATTGTTAAAGGTTTGATATATGTACTCTATTCTCTAAAATTCAGAATGACTTTATCATTATGGTTTGCTATAATAAAAATATATATGTCATTTAATTTCTAGGAACTCAATGAGATTTAAATTTTTTTTTATTTTATTACAATTAATATTAAAACATGGAGTATTTTTTTAGGTATTATTATTCGTTACATAGTTATAACATAATTTATTAAGTATCATTACTATTACTAAGCTAACTTTTTTTTCGACAGTCTACAGAACAAACCATCGTTATACAATAACTTACCTAATTGCCCTAACTTGCCTAGTTAACTTAACTAACCTAGTTAAGCCTTTAAATGTCACTTTAAGCTGTATAGAAGTGTCTTGAAAAGTATCTAGTAAAATATTATTTACTGTCATCATGGCAAAGATAAAATAAATCAGTTATTAGAAATGAGTTATTAAAACTATTATGTTTAGAAATGTGTTGAAAAAATCTTCTCTCCTTTAAACAGAAATTGGGGAAAAAATTAACAAGGGAGCTAATAATTCTGACTTCAACTGTACAGTATATGTATATATTATACAGTACAGTTGAAATAGTACTTCAGGAAAACCTCAAACACACTGCTTCCTTGTATGACAACATGGGAAAATCAACAAGCCAGAATCAACAAAAAAGCCAGATTACAATTTGCTAAATTACACTGGGAAAAAGAATAATTTTTGGAGACATGTTCTGTGGTCTGATGGAACTAAGATTGAACTGTTTGGCCATAATGACCAGTGTTACATTTGGAGGACAAAGGGGAAAGCTTAAAAGCCTAGGAACACCATCCCAACTTTGAAGTATGGGGCGGCAGCATCATGTTGTGGGGCTGTTTTGCTGCAGGAGGGACTGGTCCACTTCACAGCATAGATGGCATCATGAAGAAAGAACATTATGTAGAAATACTGAAGCAACATCTCAAGACATCAGCCATGATATTAAAACTTGGCCACAAGTGGGTCTTCCAAACAGACCATGACCCTAAGCATACTGCCAAATTAGTTAAAATGTGTTTTAAGGACAACAGAGTGAATGTTTTGGAGTGGCCATCACAAAGCCATGACTCAATCCTATAGAAAATTTGTGGGCAGAGTTGAAAAAGCTTGTGCGAGCAAGACAGCCTACAAATCTGACTCAACATTTTGACCAAAGTTATACAATTTAAAAGCAAAGCTAAAAAAATACCAAGGAAATGTATGTAAACTTTGTCTAGAAATTAATAAAAAATTCTCAAAACAAAAAAATTATCTTATTATTCTGGCATTTAACAAATGTAAATCGTGCTCACGTGATTAAGCAAAACGAAAAGAAACATAGTTTCATGGTTTACTATTTGTAATATATATATATATATATATATATATATATATATATATATATATATATATATTTATATATATATATATAAAGGGTGTAACGATACACGTATTCGTATTGAACCGTTTGGTACGAGACTTTCGGTTCAGTACGCATTACAAACCGAATGATTGAGACAAATTTATAAAAAGATAAAAGAGAATAAGTGTACAGAACATAATGTTTTCAGTGCAACAAAGCTCAACAAGGCATCCCGAATGACGTGACCCTGGACGTGACAGGCAACATGTTGCCTTCCCCGCCCACCTCCATACACTACTCCAGTTAGGGACACGCTGCACTAGCTCGCAAAATGGCTAGTAACATTAATGTAATCCTCCTATAACCAACAGCGGGTCTGGCGTTTGGGAGCACTTTGGTTTCCCTGTAAGTTAAGAGGGTGATGGCAAGAGAGTGGTGGATAAAAAAAACTATGACATCTGCTATGACCGGTAATATTTGAACATGTCAACTCATTTATGCTAGCTATGTTTTCATCCAAAAATGCGAATGAACTTTATGCGCAAAACTGGACTATCGCATAAAGACGTGCGAATAAAGCTGCTTTTCCATCCAACGAGTCAAAGCGAACAAAACCGTCACTTTCTGATTAACTGGCGCCAAATATCAACAGTAAAAAATTTATTTGCTGCAGTAGGGAAGCTGCGTCAATCTTTTCTTCATCAAATAAATGACTTGCGCCTCGGAAGGCAATCCTGACACACAGTGAACGCGCGGTGGCGTTTGAAGGTGTCAGACGCGGAGCACAGACGCTCTTGATTCTGGATGTCATTAATAATATAATAACACTAATACTTAAACAGTAAGGCGTTTTAGAATGACAAAAACAACATTTCAGATGGTTTATAATGTGCAGCCTGCTGGTTTGTCCATTTACACACATTTTTATCATCACGTGATCTCTTATAACAAAATCACATGACCTTTTTTTAATGCGCACACTGGAATTTGTACGGTAAAAGTGTTTCCATCATAGTTTATACGCATTTTTTCTTATCAAATAAAAAGTGTATCCTACTCAGTTATGCGCATATGTTTTTATGTGCATTTTCAAAATTTATGCGCATTTTGAAAATAATAAAAATAGGTGGATGGACACATAGCTACTGACATCACGGAATCTCTAACTGGAATTAGACGAAAACTAGACACGCGCACTACATGCAACTATCCCCGCAGCATTCAGACAGGCAATTTCTACAGATTCGAACAGGGCAAAACAAATCACTGAGGCGATCGGTACATTTATAGCTGTGGATATGAGACCTTAATCGGTAGTGGAAATTTCGGGTTTTAAGAAAATGTTAAATGTAATAGAGCCCCGTTACATTATTCCTCCATAAGCCCATTTCAGTCAGATAATAATTCCTGCTTTCAGATCTACTGAAATGGCAGGTGACAGTCAAATCAAGCAGATCTGTGCTGTCTGAAAAAAAGGTAGACACTTTTTGAAACTAAAAAATTACTTAAAAATTGATTGAAATTGAGTTCCATATAAAAACTAAATTGTTCTTTTCTTTTTATTTGTTTAACTACAAAAAAATTACATTTATTTTTATAGGGAGCTGTTTGGTTTTGAGTATAAGAAGGATTTTTTTATTTGCTGCTAAGCAGAAACCCCTGAACTATAGCTTTATATCACTGTTCAAAGTAAAAGAAAAAAGAAGAGAGATCATGCTTTTATGATGTTAGTTTTAATACATTAAAAAGATTTCAATCAGAGAAATCCTCTGGCTTTTTTCTTTTTTTTTTTGCTGTATCGAAAACATACCAAACCGTGACACCACTGTGTCGTATCGAACCGAACCGTGATTGCTGTGAACCGTTACACCCCTAATATATATATATATATATATATATATATATATATATATATATATATATATATATATATATATATATATATATATATATATATATATATATATATATATATATATATATATATATTACAAATAGTAAACAAAATAGATATAAAAAAAAGATATATGTCTTTGGTAGTTTTTGGATTCTTATCAAGACACAAGAATACTTTTGTGCAGCACAAAAAACTAAAATAATGACTGTAATAAGCCAGAAACCTTACTGTCTATGGAGGATGAAGTAGCTCTCAAATTTCACCTAAGACACCTTAATTTGTATTCTGAAGGCAAACAAAGTGTCTCAGGGGTTTAAACGACACGAGGGTGAGTAATTAATAACAATTTTCATATCTGGGTGAACTAACACTTTAATTACTATGTACTTAGATATAAAATAATAATTTGGTACAATGCACTTATTATGTACATACATGTTTTCACATTCTACTTATATTGAATAACAAAAAATCAGCATATGACATCTGTAATAAACTTTTGGACCTAATTTATAATAACACTCTTAACTCATGCGTTACACCTTAAATAACTCATTAAACCTAACCACCAAACAAGTCCATACCTAAACACATATTTCCATATTCCATTTTTTTTTTTTTTTTTTTTGGGGGGGGGGGGGGGGGGGGGGTGATGTGGGTGTAAGTACCTAGTAGTTAAGGCCACAATTTAAAGTGGGAACTTTTTTATAAAAATGTGCAGGTCAGAGTTCAACAAATTAGAATTTCAGCTAAATTTGCATGAGCTTAAACTCATATCACCCCTTTCAAATGAATGGAAGTCATTCATTTTAGAAGACATTGTGTAGTGCCTGTCAACTGTGAAAAATAACTTTAAAACCATGAACTGAATGAAACAATTTCATTCAAGCAATTGGTTTAAACTTATATCCAGTGTTGGGGAAAGTTACTTTTGAAAGTGATGCATTACAATATTGAGTTACTCCCCAAAAAAGTAGCTAGTTGCATTACTTAGTTACTTTTTATGGAAAGTAATGCGTTATGTTACTTTTGAGTTACTTTTTCATACCTGCCTGAGGCTTGATCTCTTTCAGAACTTGCAGGGTATTTTCTCTTTTTAAATAGAGGAGCTCTGTAATTACACCTTCATATACCTTAAAAAAAACTAATTAAAACAAATTAACAATGTTACCTTCTGACGACTTCCTGATGCTACACATGCCGTTTTTACAAATTAAGGAAAGTTGAAAGCAATGTGTTTGCTACATTTGTATTTTTGTCTTTTGTATATTTGTATTAGTTCAGTAAAATCACTGTCCACTGAGACAATCCCCTTTTCTTCCATGTGTTCAAAATAATGAGAATACTTCCATCACAAAAATGTAAGGCTCTGCCATCTTGGTTTCTGTCTGTTCCTGTGGGGAGCTTTATTCTCTCGTTGAGTGTGATTAAACGTGATTACACTAATTTTAATTCAGCAATTCATTTTTTAAAAGCGAATTAATTAATCTAAAAAGTAACTCATGTTACATTTTTTAAAAACTCAAATATTATAACTTAATTTGTTAAAGTAATGCATTACTTTACTCATTACTTACAAAAGTACTATTATTACGTAGCTTGTGTTACTTGTGATGCGTTACCCCCAACGCTGCTTATATGCATATCGCATAAAATTTTTCTTTGTGTAAATAGCATATCAGAAAGTAAGAAGTTCCAAATGAAATGTGTTTGCGCTGCACTGTTGCCTGGACAAGAAATAAAAACCAATAACCATAATAATCATTTGTAGGGATAATATCTCAGTTGTGTACTCACCTCTATATAGGACATAATCTAAGCCATGTCTTCTGCATATGTAGGTCATTTAACATCCCTCTGCCTCTCCGCTCATCCTTTTGTCCTTCATACAATAAAAGTCCACAACAAAAATAGTAATTTTCACACGCTGGCGTATAAATCACTCGCGTTTCTCTCTCGCAGTAGTTTTTGGCAGATATAGGCCATGTGTATGTGTGTGTGTTAACTTTACCTTCTCACAGGGACTGTTCAAAAACACTGCCACTTTCTTTTGACCCTCTGTGAGATGAAATGTGTAAAAACACGAGGGTGAAATCGACACAGCCATTACACGGGTTAATCTTTTCTGTGTTCCTTAGTATCCATTCTGTCTCTCTTTTAGCAGTTGGTTGCTCTGTGATCTCTCCATCTCTATTTCTGTCTGTTCTCCATATTTTCGGGAGATGCAAAAATTCCTTTCTCTGTCCTCTCTGCACTAATCAGGTCACGGGCGTAAAAGAAGCTTTAGGCAAAACCTTTATGTGTTACTTCTACATTATCCTGTTCTACTTAAAGAAGTGTTACCTTTCTGAGAGTAAGAAGAAAAAGAAAAAAAAATTAGCAAAGTTCACAGCAACACTGAAGTGTTCAATTTCCATTCGAGTTCCCATTCACTTTATTTCAAGTTTGTTAAACTGAGCTTTTCCCGAATGGATGAATCAACAAGTGCAGAATGTTCTGAGCTTTATACAAGTTAAGCTCATATATCAGCATTTGTGCTGCAATGTTGATTACCCCAAAAATTATTTTGAGTTGTAACTTCTTTACATAAAAAAACACAAATAGGCACTAATACATGTAAAAAATATTATTATAAAAGCTACAAACTAAAAAATAACTAGCTAAATACACTAGAGGGCACTCTGCACATCACATCTGCCACTGAACTGGACTACACTTCCCATAATCTTTAGCACCTCACACCTGATGAACTTTAATCACACTAGACAGCTGGAGATCATTTACATTGATTACACACACTATATATGCACCACTTTCACACACATTCTCTGTTCAGTCTTGTATTACTGTTATAGTGTGCATTATGTCGCTGTCTTTGCGTGTCATGTTTTAGATTTTTGACTGTTTTTGCCTGCAGCCTTTTGCCCGTTTACTGGATTATGTTTTGGATTAATCCTGTAAACATTGCCTGTACGATCATTAGTGGTGGGCAAAATAAGGCTTCATGAAACACTGAAAGAGTAGAAGCAAATGTGTCGAAGTTTCAAAACGTTTCGAAACCTGTCTCTACAGTGACACCTAATTGTCATTTTTATGTATTGCTTTGGAACAGCTTCAGCAAAGAAACAGGTAAGCAAATTAGAGGTATTAAACCCCACGTTGTAGAGTTGAGGTTTCAAGTGATTTAGTGAAGCTGTGAGAGTTGCAGACTAGCATGCCGAGATAATGGGTTCAAATCCAGAGTGATGCAGCTATAGATGTTACTTTTTATATGCTCTGTTCTTGTAACTAGTTTTGTTTTAACATTGGTCTGACATCCGAATGAACACTTTAATGAACACAATAAATATGTCTTGTTTTGGTCTTTAAAAAAATGACATTATTAAAATACAAGTCATAATTTCAGAGTTTTTGTACAAGTCAGGATTCGAACCCGGGCCATTTGCAGCACAGTAACTTTGTGCACATGCACGGTCTACTAGGCTACATGAGACAGAGCATTTTTCTTACCCTGTCAGTCAAATGCAGATTCGCCAGGTCTCGAATTGCTTCTGAAATGACAGATGCTTTAAATCGCTTTAGTCAAGTGACCTGGTGTTTCAAAACACTTTAGTCACATGACCTGGGTGTTTCGAATTACCTTAGACACATGACCTGGGTGTTTCGAATCGTGCTTCGATGCAGTGTTTCAAAACACTTGCACTTCGGGATCTCGACACTGTGTCAAAATGTCAGTTTCACGTCAGCCATCCCTACTGTTTACTGGATTATGTTTTGGATCACTCTGTACGATCATCCATTGCTTACAAATAGCTGCATTTAGAACTTTTACAACTTTTGTAAAACTGTAAAACTTTTCAAATCACTACTGTTATGGTCTAGTATTTAGTTATTTATTTATTATTATAGATATTATTATTGTTGTTGTTGTTTGAGAGTGTTTTTGATATTAATTGGTATTTCTTTTTTCTTTGAGGCTAACTGCCTTGCACCTGTAGTTACTTCGGCTATATTAGCGGAAACAGAGTGTGAGTTTGGGTGGCTCTTTGTTTCCAGCGCTTGTCTGGCTGATCCTCCTGTTTTTTGTTCTGTTGCGAGCATGACCCGTACTTGCTGAGAATCTATATGTATCTTGTTGCCCCTGAAAATTCTGTGCGCGTCTTGTGCAGCCGCTGCTGAGGAGCCATGCTGGTGTTGTTGCTGTTTATTTAATGCTTTGTTGATTTATGTTTTATGTTTGTTTGTTTGTTTGTTTGTTTGTTTGTTTGTTTGTTTGTTTGATTGTTTGATTGATTAATTATTTTGATTAAGTGAATATTGTTAAATTAATTATCTATATTTTTGTTGCCACTTTGATTTGGTAAAAGACATGTATCTCTATAAATAGAGAGTTGCGTGTCCATTTTATGTTGCTGACCCCTCCCTAGACGAGCTTTATAAATTGGGGTTTGTAAGATTACAGTTATAATTTTCACCCACTCCATTTTCAGTAACTGTCTCTTGCTTGTGGACTGTAACTTTGTTCAGCAGTGTTCCTGACAATTCAATTCAAGAGACCATATTAAAGGAAAATGAATGGAGTAAATAAATAAACTATAATTTTTATTTTATTACTAGCACTTCTCGTGATTATTTTCCTCTTCATGATGAATAGCTTTGTAGTGCTCTTTTGTAAGTAACTTTAAATAAAAGCCTGTGCTAAATAAATATATGCAATAATTTTTCGTTTTTTGGCCTTTAAGTTCCAGTGTTAATTTTTGTTGAAAGTTTACTAAATTAGTTCTTTTTTTTTTCATATAAATCAGTTTTTATTTCTATATAATTCTTAATGGTTTTCTTTTAGTTCAAAAGAAAGAAATAGTTACTGCTTTTACCATTTTTATTTATTTATCATTTTTTATTTTATTTATATATTTATTTATTTTACAGTTTTATGAAAATAAGTCACTGGCATAGCCACAACACAAGAGTACCACTGTTGCAAGTACAATGGCCTGTCTGCACATTAGTATTTTTTAAGGGTTTTCACCTTTAGTGGAGAGAGTATTGACAGGAAAGTGTGAGGAGCAGAGAGAGAAAAGAAAAGGATCATCAAAGGACCTCAAGTCGGGAATCAAGAGAAGGGTCTGGCTGCAGACACGATGCAATCTCAGACCGCTGCAATCTCAGCCGCACATGCGCAATCAGAGTGATGCAGTCTCAGCCGGACATGCGCAGTCAGACAGCTCTCAGCCGCACATGCGCACGCGGGCACACTTTCGCTCTCTGTGAGACAGATGCTTCACGTACGGTCACTCGTACTGTAAGTATATTTATTCCATTCGCGAATTTCGCTATGTTATTAAATGTGGTGTTTTTAATTATTAGGTGAATGTTATTAATAACGATCGTGATATGTGCCCGAAAAAACCTGTACACAGCTCCCTCGATGTCGTCTATGTGTTTAAAGTAAACAGTTTAGCGCGACCGCTAGCTTGTTGACAGTAAATTCATTTATTCATAAGATTAAATAGCGTAACATTTACAGGAAGATTGCATTAGATAACGTCAGTTCATACATTAGTTTACAATTTACCGTGAGCGTTTATTAATCTTTGTTAAAGGTTAATAAACATCTGCATTAGTTTAAAAGTATTTCTCGTTGTTGTATTGTATCACTTTACATTAACAGCTTAACATAATTAGCTAATGTTTACTTTCGCATAGACTAGTGTATTTGTTCATTGGTTAAATAACATGACTACACAATGAACAGCACATTTATTCAGTAATACTAAATCGTTGTTAACATAAACTTATACATGTGTTACTTAATTAACATGAACAAATAATGAACAATGACTCAGGTTCAGTCCTGGCATGTTATTCATGTTTGTAGACTCATTAATATGATTGATCACGCAAAGCATTAGTTAAAGGAATTAGAAACATTGTAAAATGTACACTACTTCAACATGTGTTACATTTGTAAAGTCTTTGCTCACTTACCACTAAACCAACATTATAACTGATGTGTTAGTAACATCTATGAGTTTATTACAAAGCAGTGATTAATGATTTTACTGGATCTCGAATCAGTGTAAACCATGTACACATCTCTTTCAGATCCTTTACTACATTACATAACAGGGAGAACATTGACAGATTTTAAAACATATTTTTTAAGCAAAAATGTAAAAAAAAAATGAAGAACAAAAACTTTGTGAATTTAATATCAGTAAAGAGTTTACAAATGTTAGTAACACTTAATGTTGGAGTGATGTACACATTACAATAAAGTTTCTGACTTCATTAACAGATGGTTTGTTACTGATAAACTATGCTAGTAAAGAGTTTACAATTACAAATGCTAGTAACACAGTATATTAATGTTAAAGTATTGTACAATTTACTAAAAGAATCCTAATTCCCTTAACTAATTCTTTGTTAGTGATAAATTGTGTTAGTAAAGAGTCCACAAACATGAATAACATGCAAGTTGAAGGTTGTATAGCACTGAATCTGGGTCATTGTTCATTATTTGTTCATGTTAACTAATGCAGTAACTAACATATTACAATATTAATAAGCTAAGATTAACCAAGATTCAGTATTATTGAATAAACGTGTTGTTTATTGTTTGGTCATGTTATCTAACCCACAAACAAGTACATAAGTGTATGTGTAAGTAAACATTTATTAAGCTGTCAATTTAAAGGGATACATTAAAATATTCTATTAAGAGGATGTTAACATTAAAAAAAGCTTATGTAAAAATCATTGTTCACAATCAGTTCATGTTAAATTCATGTAAATATATATATTTATCTGATATAACAAGTTTTTGTTATTTTGGTGGTAATTCATTTGTTTAGACAATAATAAAACCATGAATATTTTACTAGCTGTTTTGGGGTGTTGTTTTGAAAAGTAACAGGGCAGTTTGCAGGTGACCTGCTCTATATAATTTGTTTAGGTGTTACTTAACATTATTTTATAAATGGATCGTTAGAGGAACTGTCATACAACAGTTGTAAAGTAATTTGAATGTTGTTAACAAAAGACAATAATAAATAAATGGACACAAGATATATGTGGAATACAAAAAATATATGAATCAGAACCATTTTTACATCTGTCTTTTCAATTTATCCTTACAGGTGGATCACTCAGTCTTAGCAGGTGTAAAACATCTGCATTGACTCCTCAGATGTCCACATCTGCAGTCCTCAGACGTCCATTTCTACACTCCTCAGATGTCTGCATCTGCACTGGGGTGCGTTTCCCAAACAACGACGTAACTCGTGGCTGAACTATCATAGTTCGATGCATCGTTTGGTGAAAGAACAATGAGGGTTTCCCAAAACCCCTAGTTTCTCTGTTGCAGATCCATCGCTTGAACGACGTTAGTTATAGCGTAAAACGCCCATAAGGATGCTCTAAACGGGGTGGAGTAACTTCTTTAGTGAACAACCCCATCATTTCTTTGTGCAAATTATATTGTTTTACACAAACAAGCATTTAAAATAAAATCCAATATTAGTTTTGGTAAAAACATGCACTCATTTTCTATATTAATTGAAATATATGTAAATGGAAGATATAGGGCCTGTGTTTGCTTTACTAATATTATTGAGAAGTTGAACATCACATATTCTATTCTAAAACATAAAATCACTTACAAAAGCTAACACTATTCTAATATCATATATAAATCATATAAATAAATAAATAATGAGGCTATTTATAATAAATATATTTACTTTAATGATAATATTAATGATTAAGATTGATAATGATGATTATTATTATTAAGTAGGATATTGTTTATTTATTTTAAAAAAAAATAAATGTCTACTTTTACAATTTGACACATGCAAACCACAGCAGAAAGTTCTAACGAACAGACCCATGTCATATACAGCAGAGACACTTAATAAATAACCCACTATAAAATAAAAGAATTAACTTATGCTATGTTTTTTATTTTCACAAGCTTTGGAGACGTAACATAATTTCCGCTTTTAAATAATAGCTCTTTCACTATGAGGCTGTGTTCAAAATGACATAAATGTTTTCAAAGTGCACTGCGAAGGGAGCACAATTGTAAACATGAAGATCGCTAAAACTGAACTGTAAAAATACTTTGAAAGCAAATTACACCTAAGAGAGATGACCTTAATGCTTTTTTACTTTTAATAATTCCAGCTTTGAATGTTAGAATGTTCTAAATGAATAGGGCATAGGGGGATAAGTGGGAATAGAACACAGCCAGGAACTATGTGTCTAACTACAGCTCCAGAGGTGTCGTTTCAAGTGCTCGACTTTGCGACGCAGTTTGTGAATGTTCGTTGGAGCGATGGATTTGAGAAACGGCAAATCAACAAACTATCTTTGTAACGACGGAACTTTCGACCTTAGTTGGCTAACGATGGTTTTGGGAAACGCACCCCAGTCTGACTGCAGATATTAATTCACTAGTCATCAATCACCAACTGCTGTGTGTTTTGGAAACATATTAGCATTTATTGTGACAGAAGCATTATAAATCATTCGGTTTAGTCCCTTTATTAATCTGGGGTCGCCACAGAGGAATGAACCGCCAACTTATCCAGCATATGTTTTACGCAGCAGATGCCCTTCCAGCTGCAACCCATCTCTGGGAAACACCCATTTACACTAATTCACTACGGACAATTTAGCCTACCCAATTCACCTGTATCGCATGTTTTTGGACTGGGGTAAACCGGAGCACCCGGAGGAAATCCACGCCAACACGGGAAGAACATGCAAACTCCACACAGTAATGCTAACTGACCCAGCTGAGGCTTGAACCAGCGACCTTCTTGCTGTGAGGCGAACATGCTACCCACTGCACTGTGATTAGAAATCATTATAAATATAATTTTTTATTTGAAAGTTTTAAATATATTTATGGTGACGCAGTGGCGCAGTAGGTAGTGCTGTCACCTCACAGCAAGAAGGTCGCTGGTTCGAGCCTCGGCTGGGTCAGTTGGCGTTTCTGTGTGGAGTTTGCATGTTCTCCCTGCGTTCCTGTGGGTTTCCTCTGGGTGCTCCGGTTTCCCCCACAGTCCAAAGACATGCGGTACAGGTGAATTGGGTAAGCTAAATTATCTGTAGTGTATGAGTGTGTATGGATGTTTCCCAGTGATGGGTTGCAGCTGGAAGGGCATCCACTGCGTAAAACATGTGCTGGATAAGTTGGCGGTTCATTCCACTGTGGTGACCCCAGATTAATAAAGGGACTAAGCTGAAAAGAAAATGAATGAAATACATTTATTGTGTTTTTCTTTCTGCAATAAAGGAATATAAACAGGTCCTTGGTAATCATTTAATAAGTCATACAGTTTTATATGTCTGTTTATTTTGTGATGAAAAAATATAAAGGTTTTTTTTTATTTCAATGTAGTTAATAAACCTAAGTCAACTAAAATATTTTCTAGCTGTAGCATGTGTTAACATAAAAGTTTTAAATACTGTAATATAAATGGTATTACTGTACTACTGAATGGTAAAGCACTATAACGTGTCTATATAAATGTGTTTTATGTAGGAGGAATGTGTAGAAATGTTTTATTTAGTTGTGCATTAACATTAATTAGTTATGCATTTTGCCAATATAAACACATTTTAGACGTGTGAAGTAATGAAGTTATTAAGACAATATTAGAAATGCCTATCAGCTATTATTTTAAATAAAATCCTGGCCGCGACCCAAATCTTTTTATAATAGGAGTTTACAGGCTACCTCGTGACATAATTATGTGTGTAATTCAGGCGTAGATACATAGGTATTTCTTTTGTCTGTCGTACTTTTAGTTTGTAAACTGTATTTTGGCGTATTTCCGTCTTTGACCTGCCGCAACGTGCGCGTGCACGAGAATACACGTGTTCAAACGCGCATGAGCGGCTGAGATTGCATCACTCTGAATGCGCATGCGCGGCTGAGATTGCACCGGTCTGAGACTGCATCATGTCTGCATCCAGACACTCTTGGGAATCAAACTCAAGTTGTCATGAGCACAGTAGTGCTACAGAATGCGTCAAAGTACTTAACACAAACTTTTTGGCACCAACTTCAACGCATTATTATTCTTATTATTCTTATTTTTATTCTTCTTATTATTAAGTGTACATGTACATGACTGGAATATACACAGAGTGAACTATTTAGGTATTTGTGCTTTGACCGCTGCATGTACACAAGCTATGGAGGGAGAGTGAATCCTGCATCCTTTATGTTAATTATAAAACAAATACAAACTAGCTAAAAATTATACACTAGAGGTCACTATACACATCACCACATCTGCCACTGAACCGGACTACACATCCCATTATCCTCAGCATCTCAGACCTCATGGTCATGAACTTTAATTACACAGACAGTTGCAGATCATTTATACTGATTATGCACACTATATATGCACCGATTTGTTTAATGTGATACATATATATATATATATATATATATATATATATATATATATATATATATATATATATATATATATACATACACACACACATACATACCTGATGTTTAATGTGTAGTTTATTTGAAGTAAAATGTTTTAATAGTATTATGCTGCGGTCAAACTAGAGTTTGAGCTTGTGAAATTCTGTAGTACGGCTCTGCCAAAAGGGGCGGGATTAAACAAGATGATTAGATATTTAAAAAGCGAGCGATTGGTCCATATTTTAAATTTCTGTCCAGAGAGGTCATGTTTTGATCCTCGGTTGGTGTCACGCAGTCAAGTGATGCAATTTTGGCAAGTCAGAGTTCACCAAGCTTAAACTTTGCAACGCAGCGAACTGCGAAACTTGTCGCACAAGCTTGCGTTTCTGGTCTGACGCATGTGTGCGTATGAATGGAATTCATAATTCAGCTCAAGGCAATTCATCTGTATAATCTCATTCATACATTTTGAAATGAAATCGTATGTATTTGTACGAATTAGCCACTTTTCTACCAATATATTTAAAAGAGTTTGGTTTCCTCATTAGAAGTTGATCCAGCAACTATTTTCACTATTCAAATTTATTTATTTTATTTATCCATTTCAGGGAACACACGAAGAAGCAGCAAACCATCACAAGTAAAAGAACCAACAAACTGAAGAGAAACAGTTCATTCGGCCAAAAATGTACAATTTGTCATCATTTACTCATACTCTGGTGCTTCAAAACTTTTTTGAATTTCTTTCTTCTTTTGAACAATAAAACAAGATATTGCAAAAATGTTGGGAAAAAAACATAATTGACATCCATAGCACAAACAAAAGATCCATAGAACATCCATAGATATTTTAACATAACAAAACATCCATAGCACAAACAAAAAATACTATGGAAGTCAATGGCTGTTTTTCTTTACAGGTGTTCTTCACTGTATCTTCCTTGGTGTTCAGAAAAAGAATGAAAATGGAGATGAGTAAATGATTGCAGAATTTTTTTTTTGGGGGGGGGGTTCACTAACCTTATGACCAATCCCTTTAAATTGTATAACACTATGAATATTTCTGCCATGCATTTTCCCCCTTTTTTGTCGCTCTGTTGCTCTTGTTGCCGCATTCTGCTGGCCGCTTAACTCACTGTGGTTTAATGAGTGTACAACTATTTAGTCTCCTGCCTACCAAGGCACTTCACAAACATCAGCATTCTACACACCACGTTTCCTAGATACCTTACAAACAAACAGCGGCACAGGTTAAAGATGTGCTGGTTCATGATTGGTAGTTGTAAATGTAACAGGGATTGACAAGCCTAGATACGATCATAGTCGTGCCACGTTCTCTCAATGGCCTGGACATCTCAATTAGTTTTTGACATTTTTGACTGAAGAATCTCATTAGTTTCAGCCAGAGGGGTGAACCTGCTTAATGGTAAAGCTTTGAAACACTTTCCAGACTTACAATCTCACTTCCTACAGTAGCTCCACGCCAAAGAATGACAGTTTGACTCTGATAATGCTAAAACGAAAACCATGTGCGTGTCATATAATGCTTTTTCGAATATTTTATGATTTATTAGGTAGGTCTGACATTTGAAGAAAGTGGAAAGCAGTGACTTCAAGCTACAAATCAGCCAGAGCTGTTGACATGTTTAAAGAGCTTTTTTGGCTGCTGCTCTGTACTTAAAGGGGTAGTTCTCCAACAAATAAAAAATTCTGTTGACTAACCCTTATGTTTTTTCAAATATATTCATCTTTCAATCTTGATCAGAACATTCATTTCATTCATTTTCCTTCGGATTTATCAGAGGTCGCCACAGCGGAATGTACTGCCAACTATTCCAGCATTTTTTTACACAGCAGATGCCCTTCCAGCCAAAATCCAGTAATGGGAAACACCCATACACACTCATTCACACACATACACTACAGCCGACTGAGTTCATTCAATTCATCTGTACCACATGTCTTTGGACTGTGGGGGAAACCAGAGCACCTGGAGGAAACCCACGCGAACACAGGGAGAACACGCAAACTCCACACATGATCACCCCTGAACTACTTTCTGCTGAATCAGAATTTCACGATCTGAATTTCTGGTTTTTAATTTTAGAATATTGAATTTGATGTGTGAATTTCTTTCTCCTAAAAAACTTGAAACTGTATTTTTACAAACTGGATATCTGATATATATTCAGAACACAAAAAATCTGAAGTTGGAAAAAAATTCAGCCTTAAAAAAGTTTTCTTAAATTTCAAATTTTCACTATTCAAGTTATGAAATTCAAATTAAGAAATTCAAATTAAGAAATTCACATTCAAATCAAATTTTAACAGCATATAAAAGCTCTTTTTATTAAATATATTAAATCACAATTGTCAATAATTCAAATTAACACAATTCAAATACAGATTGTTTTGGTATATTATTAGCTTTCACACATTAAAAAGTTTAAAAGACATCACACAAGTAATCTTCATGAATTGCCTAATTAACTACCCTAGTTATTAGAAATGTGTTATCAAATTAAAAATGTGTTCTAGAAAATATTCACTCCTTTAAGCATTACATTAATATTTTAAGAAGAAGTCAAATTTCACAATGGGATTGTGTGTGTGTGTGTGTGTGTGTGTGTGTGTGTGTGTGTGTGTGTGTGTGTGTGTGTGTGTGTGTGTGTGTGTGTGTGTGTGTGTGTGTGTGTGTGTGTGTGTGTGTGTGTGTGTGTTTACCAGCGCTGAGGGTTGTACTCTCAGTTTTGGGTTGTAAAAGGAAGGCAAGCCAGGCTCATTCTGATCGCGTACCCCTATATACATTTCTGGAGAGCGCCAAATACGTGCCAGGATCTATGCTTTTTGCAGTTTTTGTTTTCGCAAATCCACCAGAGGTCGCTGTGTACGCTTTTTGAGATCTCAAATTTCTCTCAAGAGTGCCACTCACACCTGCTCTTCTCGTGTAAATCCACCAGAGGCTGCTGTCGATTGACTGACTGACTGACTGACTGACTGACTGACTGACTGACTGACTGACTGACTGACTGACTGACTGACTGACTGACTGACTGACTGACTGACTGACTGAATGACTGACTGACCGACCGACCAATTCCCCCACACACCTCCTTCCCTAAACCCAACTGACAGTGTTTTCAAAAGCAATCCAGAAAAAGAAAAGCCCCACAGCAGCCTGATTTTTACCACGTTTTCAGATTTTCTCAACCTGTTATTTACTTGTTTGTTTTATTTTTTGGCTTTGGTTTTTGTCTTACCCGCTTTCTGGAACAGTTTTTCGTCTGACTCAAACCCCGTCGTCGTGGTCAACTATGCTCTGCGTCTCAAATTCTCCGACATACGATGTGAACCACTGGACAACCTGTTAACAGCGGAAAAGCCGTCCACACAGAGGTAAGCAGTCAGCTGGTAAGCGTGGAAACGAAAGGCACCATACCGCCCTGTAGCGTTTGTTTTAAATATGAAATGCAGCCATACATTCCTCTGGCTACATAATTTGCGATCTCCAGAAATATATATAGGGGTATGTTTTCAGAATGAGGCTATGTTAAAGTAAGGTCATCCGCTGTGTAAAAGGTAAAACATGAGAAACTGGAAGTTCATTCCACTGTGGCGACCCCTGATAAAAGCAGGAAATAAGCTGAATATGCCTGTCTGTGTGTGTGTGTCTCTTCACAAGACATGAATTGCTTAATTCATATAGATTATCTTTAAGTCATTTTGTACTTTTGATTGAGTGAAGGTTTTGATAGCAGGATTTTGGTTGAAGGACAAAAATGATAAGTATTAAAAACATCTTTAGGTGTGTTCCAAAGAAGAACAGCGGTCTTATGGGTAAGTCATGGCATATTTCCTGTCATGTTGAATCTATGAACAACACACACTGAATTGTATTCTGACCCTAAAATCATGATTTCCCAGCGATCACTCCCATCGCTTCAAAATCAATGTGAAAATCTCACATGGATTATAAAACTCTGACCAGTGTTTCCAAAGGGTGAACTAATGCAACATAACATGCATTTTTCATAATTGTTAACACACTGTTAATAATTTAACTTGGGTTAGTAATTAATCCTGTGGGTAAACAATGAGATTTCACACTGAACATTTGAAATCCTTGGCATAATGTTCCCGTTTGCATATCTATGAGATTAATAATGTGGACAGAGAAATATAGCAAGCAAGGTCACTGCCTAAATCCACTTGTGTTGTATCAAATCATCTTAAAAATTCTATAATAATAATAATAATATTGTCTCTTATACTTTGGCCAACATATTTGATTTGAACTAAACCGCTGAATGGGTAGCTTATTAAATGCATAAATATTTAATGAGTTAGCCAATGAAATAGCTTATGATTGGTTGTTTGTTGCAAAACAACTTTCTGTAAGATTCTAGAATGCTATTATTTTCTCTTTTTTTCTCCTTCTTTACACTTTATTGCTGAAAAATTGACTGAAACCCAACTGGCAGTTCAGTCTATAGCTAAATTTGAACGTGGTCTTACAAGAAAACCGGAGTACTTAACAAGTTGCCGTTTTATATAAATAATGTACATATAATGTGGTTCACAGGAAAACATACAGTTTGTAAAATTGCAACCCAAAACCTAAAACTTAGTTGTTCATGAGCAGACCATATAAACCGTTTATAAATGAAATAATGCGAATTCATAAACATGATTAGTTCATTAGGTTGCTGTTTGAAATATTTTGTCACTCCAGTAAATTTTCAAATATTCTGAAAGTAATGTATCAACTACATTAACGCTACTCTGAACCCTAAACACCTTACAATATGAGCTAACTAATCAAATTCATCAAGTTGTATTCAAACTTGTAGATCCAGTAGCTGTAGAACAAAATAAAATGATACAAAAAGTTACTATATATATATATATATATATATATATACAGTTGAAACCAGAAGTTTACATACACTGTATAAAAAGGCACATAACCATTTTAAAAAAGGAGGAGTTAGAAATTAATGTGACTAAACTTTTCTCTTTTAGGTAAGTTAGGATTATCACATTTGTTTCTGTTATGCTTAATAGCAGAATAATGAGAGAGATATTTTTTGAGAAATTGTTATGGCTTTTCTTGAATGTCAAGTTTATGTCAATAAGATTATTATGCCTCTTAAAAAGCTCAGATTATGGTGTCAAGGTTTTGGAAGTTTCTGATTGGCTAATTGACAACATCTGAGTTAATTGGAGGCACAACTGTAGAATAGTACTTAAGGAAAACCTCAAACACACTGCTTCCTTGTGTGACAACATGGGAAAATCAACAAGCCAGAATCAACAAAAAAGCCAGATTACAATTTGCTAAATTACACTGGGAAAAAGAATCATTTTTGGAGACATGTCCTGTGGTCTGATGGAACTAAGATTGAACTGTTTGGCCATAATGACCAGTGTTACATTTGAAGGACAAAGGGGAAAGCTTACAAGCCTAGGAACACCATCCCAACTGTGAAGTATGGGGGCAGCAGCATCATGTTGTGGGGCTGTTTTGCTGCAGCAGGGACTGGTCCACTTCACAGCATAGATGGTATCATGAAGAAAGAACATTATGTGGAAATACTGAAGCAACATCAACTTAACCCACTCTTAACCCTACCCATACACCCAAACGTGTCCTTAACCTTACCTGTATCACACCCTAATAGCAATTTAAGTGTTACAACATAAACACAAGTACAATGTACTTATTTCTTTATGTATATATCTAGTAGTTAAGGCATAAAGCTTTTATGATATAAGTGTGACAGAGTTTACAGAACATCCAAAAAAATGTGTGTTTATTTTATGCGTGCACATGTGAGGATATTTTAATCAGGTGAGAACTGGTGAAATGTGTCACTTCATAAAATGTGTCAGAATAGATGTTTACGTGTCAAATTTTCAAAATTTGCCACCAACATTTATTTGCTTGCAAATCATGCCATATGGTAAAAGTGTTTTTACCAAACCATGATATTTCCTTCACCAAACTTAACTGATTTTTGTGAGAATCTTGGGTCCATATGGGTTCCAATAGGTCTCCTGCAGTATTTGTGATCATTGGGGTGCAGTTCAACAGATGATTCATCAGAAAAATCTACCTTTTTTACCACTTTTTAAATGATCACCTAGACGTCGATTATTTGTTGCTCTTACAACTGAGTTGGACGACAAGACTTTTGGCAGGCAGTGTATATCATTTAAGTTTAGATATCGCAACGTGTGCATCCATAATAGTCAAATTACAAGATATCTAATGTTGAGTT
This sequence comes from Danio kyathit, assembly GCA_903798195.1. NCBI lineage: Eukaryota > Metazoa > Chordata > Actinopteri > Cypriniformes > Danionidae > Danio > Danio kyathit. The sequence continues at coordinate 39,487,439 of LR812519.1, forward strand.
GGGATTATAGATTATCAGAAACCACATGTTAAAACACACAAGACATGTTTACACACTGCACAACTGAACCATAATAGAGTGAAAGTTTATCATCTGCATGTGTTTTTAAGGCCTGTGACTATATGAGCATTTTAAGAGTTTAAAGCATTTTAGTTGTGCATAAATAAGTTTAATAAAGATTGTTTCTATTGAATTACTTATATGATGAAGACTATGTAGTGATATTTTACATTTGGTTATTCAACTTCTGTAAGTGAATACTAGACTCTCTCACTGTAATATTTGCTCCATTGTGTTTATTTACAACTGTACTTTGTTTATAATATGATTATAATACATTGCATAAAAGATATTTATATTTCACTCCCCTACAAAATCATCCCAATCAATCTAATGTAATGACTATTTAAGTCATCTGGTCATTTAGGTCAAAATTTTCCTAAATCGGGCAGCCCTAGTGTATACGAACGATGCAATTTTTTGTTTTGCCAAAATTTTACCTCAGACATGAAGAAAACAATAGCCACATCTTTTTGAATACAGAAAACACACAGTATTCCTTTCCCTTCCTGTTATTTTGCATCCAGGTGTTTCTCAGAATGAAATGATCCCAAAACTCCTGTAATTCAATGTTTAAAATGTCCCATTATGAAGCAATCACATGAAACTAACGAACCATTTCTGCCCTGTCCATCATCCTTTCTCATCAGCAAGATCATCGACCATGTGTGTCTGTGTGCGAGACTTCATGATCAAACAGCCAGAACAGTGTGTTAATAATCAGACCGAGTCAAAAACATAATGGTGGCCGCGTACAAACAGAAACACACTCACACACTTTAGATTTCCATGCGCTTCAGAGGGAGCCGGAACAGAGAGACTCCCTGAGGTGGAATTAATGAAAAACCCTTTCATGGAAAACTCATCAAGCTGAGAGAGAGAGGAGGAGAGCGTTAGCGTGTGTATGAGAGAGAGAGAGCAATGGAGAAAGTAAGAAAGAGATAGCATGTCCTTGTGTGTGTAGTGAGTGGATATGGGGGGGGGGGGGGGGGGGGGGGGGTCAGAGCGCGTGACCTCTCATTTCATACTTTAATTAAAATCTCCCCCTGACGTCCTCCTTTCCTCCATGCTGGCTCGCCTTCCCACAGAGGCCATCAGTGCCAGCGCTCACACACACACACATTCTTTCTTCGGCCTTCCACACACACCGGCACACCCGCGTACACAAACACACACTCCATTTGAAAAGACATGTTTACTCTATCTCTAATGTCCTCCTGTGTTTCATTAGCTCGGTAACATTCTGTAAACACCAGGGGAACTTTCAGAGCATTGCTTACACCACCATTACGCTGAATACACAAGAGAACTATCAGACGCTGAAACACATCATATGCAAACTGCTAATGGATCCGAAAAATGTCTTTTTGAGCACCCGAATGAGAACTTTGTCAATTAAGGACAAACCCCTCGGTACAATTTGTGTACAAACAGCTTTATGTGGGATTTACTCAGAGATCTGTTTCTGCTCGTGCTTTATGATTAAAGCCCCTCGAGTCCACAGACATCATATTTAACTTGTGCGCAACATTGCGAGAACAGCTGTTATCAGAGCAATCCATCATTCGTTTTACATTGTTTCACCTGCTCAGCAAATAAAAAGAAAAAACAACAAGTAAGCATCATTGTGTTCTAAAGACTAACACAATCCAGTGTGCACTAATGAAGATGTGTGTGTGTGTGCGCGCATAACACTAAGAGCAAATGTCAACATTTTCATTTGTGTGTAAGTGTGTGTGTGTGTTATAAATAGCAGCTGGAGTTTCCCACAGATCAAACACAGAAAGAACAATAATGAACAAAGTGCTGAAGCCCCATGATGAACTTCATGCCCAATAAAGAGGTGCTTTATGCTGATATGAAGTAACTCATCCATCTAATAGCAGACCACAACCACTTCAAGACAAACTTTAAACCTCAGTTCAACGTAACAGAGTTTAACTTTGATGAAATTATTAAAGTATTTGATTCAACTATCTTTGTAGTTCTTAGATGTGTATCACGTGTAAGATGCTCTGTGAGTGCAATAACATGATCTGGAACAAAAGTGTCTGTATTTATTTGCTAATCATACTGTATTCATCAGGCCCGTGGCCAGCCTGGTGAAAGGGGTGTTTTTTTTTATTCTCAAAAAAGAGGATCTCTTTGCAATTATACGCCTCATTTTCAGTTTAATTCTGAAATTTAAATACTGCATTTTAGTGACATATTAAGCACCATTCTGAACTAGCTTGTTGGATGGTCATCATAACCACATTTTAGTCAAAATAGTATTCAAATCAATTTTAATATAGGCCGCTTTCGGTCCATCACACCTTTTTATTTGGTCATGTTTTGTTTCAATGACTTAAAATAAAAGTTACTTGTAAAATGTTTTCTCTATTTAAAATCAATACAGTAGTGAAAGAAGACTTGTATGTTTTCTTACACAGCTGGATGTTGGACAGATGAAAAATATTTGTTAGCATTGGTTTAAAACTGATTAGCAGAAGTTACACTGAAGCAACATCCAATGATTCGGCTTGATCTTAAAGCCTTTTTCGATGGGTTATTATCACTTATGATGGCATAGCCTACGGTGGTCGAGAGAGCTTAACGCACTGCAATTTAAGAACGCACATGCAATTACAAAAAAACACCAGCAAATTAAGAAACGATCTTCATCAATTTGACAGCACACGTGTTGCAAATTCTCACAACACAAACAACTGAAGAAACGCACAGCAAATTGGTCACAACACTTGCAAATATCAACGTAACACAACGGAAATGTTTCTAGGGAACCCAAATACATGACGGACCCTGCTGAGATATGGATGTGTTATTATGTCGTGTAATCAGAATATTAAAATAAACGAAAAACAACTCTAATTTCAAAGACCACCAATCACTTCACTGAGCAACAGTCATGGCATGATAACACATCCATATCTCAGCAGGGTCCGTTGTGTTACCAATTTGCAGCACATTTCTTCAGTTGTTTGTGTTGTGACCAATTTGCAACACGTGTGCTGTCAAATTGATGCAGATCATTTCTTTACTTGCTGGTGTTTTTTGTAATTGCATGTGCTTTCTTAAATTGCAGCGCGTTAAGCTCTCTCGGCCACCGTACAGCAGTCTAAATAGGACAAATGAGCTCATGTATGGGACAAATTCTGGACCTTTCCCAATGAGGGATGGGTCTTCTCAACCACCCGAACCCTCCTAGCTACGGGCCTGTTCATTTATTTACCATCGGTAATGTTTTTTTGATAAGCATTTTTATTTGAATTGAAAATATTAATTTATTTAAATTAGGGAAAAGCTTTATTAAAAAGGCATGTTGGTAAAATAAGTAATATTTCTTAATATCAGCAGGTAAGCATTGTGTTTGACTGTCTTGTTAGTAGGCATGGGACGATAACCGTTTTCAAACTATACCGCGGTTTGGAAAAGGCAAGGTTTTAAAACCTCCAACATTTGCTGTTATACCATTTCTACAGTATATACAAGTTTGTTTATTTTTTTGGTGTTTGTTTTTTACATGTTTTTTTTACATGTTTTTTACGTGTTTTTTACAACTATTTTATTTAGTTTGTCAGGGCAACAGTATCTCCAGCAGAAAAGGACCCTCCACATCAAAAGCTACTGTTCCAAAATATTTTAAATATTTCTTCAAAAAATATATTGTGTTCAATGGGAGTTTCCCAGTACTGGCTTGCAGCTGGAACGACATGCGCTGCGCAAAACATATGCTGGATAAGTTGCCGGTGGCAACCCCTGATGAATAAAGGGACTAAGTCAAAGGAAAATGAATGAATGAATGTTTAATGGGAATAAAAGTTGTAGTTTTTTACTCAGACATTTAAAAAGAACATATTTTAGAGAAGTAATTACAAAACCAGGATACCGTGATAGTTTTATCCAAGGTTATCATACCATCAGAATCTTATGCCAGCCTACTTGTTAGTGTTAAAGTTTATATATATCGTCACCTTAGAATTATAAGGTTCTATCTGACATTTTTGTCAAAATTGAGTTGTTGACAGTCTTATTAAATGATGCTTTTTTTTATAATAAAATAAATAAATATACATATATATATTATTTTTTTACATATATATATATATATATATATATATATATATATATATACATACATATATAAACATAATATATACAAAATACATAAACAAAAAAATTAAATATATATTTATATATATATTTTTTTTTTTTTTGTTTACACTAACAATAACAGATGAACCTTGAAGTGCCATGTAAATCTTTCTTCTAAAATGAGCATTTTTCTCAAGCTCCTGTGTGTAGGTTAAGTAACTTTTCTCTTTTTTTGGCAAAGAATTGGTTCTTTTTATTGCCTTTAAAGTGAAATAACTGAAATCAACTTGTACAATGAGGAAAAATCTTATCAAAAACTATGTGAAATGACATCATAAACAACTTACATCATAAGTTGTTTAATAATGTGCATTACCAAAAACTCTTACTTGCTTACTTATTCATTCATTAATTTTACTTTACACTTACTTAATTGAGTAATGACTGCAATGATGGTGTACGGAAAATATCTGTTATATGTTTATATTTTATGGTGACACGATGGCTCAGTGGTTAGCACTGTCGCCTCACAGCAAGGTGGTCACTAGCTTGAGTGCCAGCTGGGCCAGTTGGAATTTCAGTGTGGATTTTGCATGTTCTCCGCATGTTGACGTGGGATTCCTCCAGGTGCTCCGGTTTCCCCCACAGTCCACAGTCAACAGTATAGGTGAATTGAATAAACTAAATTGGACATAGTGTATGTGTGTGAATGAGAGTGTATGGATGTTTCCCAGTACTGGGTTGCAGCTGGAAGAACATGCGCTGCTTATAACATATGCTGGATAAGTTGGTGGTTTATTCTGCTGTGGCAACCCCTGATGAATAAAGGGACTAAGCCGAAGTAAAATGAATGAATGAATGTTTACAATTTTGTTTTTGGAAAATATTTAAATGTATTGACTGCGACTAACTCCTTAAAACACAAATATTGTATCTCACTAGGCATTCTGTTACCTACATTCTGCTTCACTCCCTCCAAACAAACACCACACGCACAAAGCAACCCACACAGTGTGTATGTAAGGGGATATTTTCCAAACTCTCATCAATCCAGCTCATCTCCGAGCACACACAATCCACACACACACACCAGCAGATGGATACATGCAAACACAATAGCACCATAAAGACATCAACAGTATTTTAAGCCCATGTTCGCTAACACATTTCTTTTATGATACGCAGCATGCCACTACAAAGCTATCAGCTGTCTGAGCAGCTGCATCGGCGGTTACCAATAGAGTTACTAAAGCTTTGAGACATCTGAACACACACATACACACACACACACACACACAAAGGTATCTATTTCAACCACACATGTACAACAGCCAACCTATAAACTCCACAGCCGTATGTAATGATTGATATTAGAGGATTAAAAATATACTGCAGCCTTGAAAGTGCGGCAATCGAAACCTTTCGTGATAATACGAGTGCAGAAAAAAAACGTCTGGATGGATTACAGATCTGGTTCTGTGTCACACATTCACACACTCTTCTATTTTCCTTCCACTAATCCCTCGCTCCGCACTAACACACTGTGGAAGGGCCGAATCAAACCTTGCTGACTGATAGAAGCTCGTGTTACCGCTGGATTGAACCTGAAGGTCAAGGGAAGAGAGAGAAGTGCAGAGACGTCGGTTTGAGGTTAGTTACGTTTATGTATGTGTGCATGAGACAGAGGGGGGAAAAAACCAGCGGGCAAGTGCAAGATAACCGGAATTTTTAAACAAAGCAATCACACTGACATCAATTAATTGTCTGTGGATAATTTACTGTCTAGGGTGCCAGAGCCGCTGGTATGGGTATTTGTTTTGACTGTAATCCGTGGCCTTTAAAATGTCTCCCGTTTGAAGATCAGAGAAAGAGAACACACACTGACACACTCCTCTCACACCAATATGAACGCTGTGACAAGAAAATCTTCAAAGACACAAATACCCATTTTCGCGGAGTATTCACAAAAGCTATGTCTGTCACTTGTTCTTGTAAAATGCGCACGCAGGCCCGCATAAGCTCCACTTCACAGATGGAGAGTTTCTGAGAGAAAGGTCACAACACAGAGCCAATGAGTCGTGATACATCACGCCCGTTTCAGACTTTCTGGAAGTGATTGAGATTCTAGGAAAATAAATAATTCAGTAAATAAGGGTCGACTAAGTGCAGGCTAACTGTAAGAGAAGGCATAAGCATTTTTGAGCTATAACAAGCCAAACACCTTCTTTGAACTTCCGTGAATCAGCCTTTAAATAATGGAAAACATTGTGTTTGTATGCAACAGAAACTGATTGCGCAGTCTGTTGAGCACTGTGAAGTGCTGCAGTAAATCAACTCTTCGTTTTTATGCTGATCCAAGATACGTTTTGTAGCTTCCAAACATTTACTGTTAGAATTTAGTCATAAAAGGAAATGCTTGAGGTGATGAATGACTCTGTAAAGCAGACAGACCAAGTCAGCACCTATAGGGCTTTTTTTCTGTCTGCCAGAAAAAGCTCGGGGATTAGATGACGGTCAGAGAAGACATATCTTTTCAACAAAGAGAAGCACAGAGGATGTAGTCAGATTTGATGAATTAACAGCAGCAAAGCCCCCAAAAGGACATCGGGAGATATTTGAGTGTGGGTGAAGGGCTGGTTTTGTTGTTTAGTTTTCGTCTTTTATTTACTCATGTTGCATTAACAACCAGTTTATGGAAATGACAACATGCCAGTTTAGCACAATCCCTTTATTCGGTCATGGTGAGTCAATCTTTGACTCAGCATGAGTCATTTCTGGACCAAAAGCCCCCCTTTCCTACATATCCAAAAGAAAATTCATAAGAAAGTGTAACTATTTTACATTTTAAACAATGCTAATTGTAATATATATATATATATATATATATATATATATATATATATATATATATATATATATATATATATATATATATATATATATATATATATATATATATATATATATATAGAAAAAAAGATATATAATATAAAGTAAGATTGCATAGACAAACCAACCACACTCCTAAAGTTAACAGGCAAAGGAAAGTGAGCATACAACTGAAACCATCAAAATTTCAACATTTAGCTTCAAACCACCATATAATTGTTGGCTTATTGACTCAATTAAAAGTTTTCAAGTCTTTGGAGAATTCAAATGACAGAGGTCCAAGAGTTTAGCAGCCTATACTGCCTGCCCATGTTATCTGATCTCCATTCAGCTCTGCCAAAATGAAAACATTAGGAGGCCTGACATCGATTAAATAGTCATTATACAGAGATAGAAACGTTTAAAATATATGCGTTTAAGCTTTCTGGCTAACTTGGATGCTTCCCCCGACACCTTCTTGTGACGTATATGAGTGAATTAAAAGGCAGAACATTTTCCTAATTTGCATAATTCAGTAATAAATATGTTGTTATGCAAACTTCAATTTAATCTTTAATACATTTGTCAATTAATCCTGCGTCAAAAAGTATTTATACGATTAGGATATGTTTCAAAGTGGAGACAAATTGGGCGGGGGGACTGTTAGAGAGCGCCCTTTTAAAACTGCCGCTCTAGGCGATATGAAAAATTAATTAATTTCTGCGGAGAATCAATTTCTATATTAGACACTGCCGGAGAGCGAGCAAGCGAGCGCGCGGGCAGAAATCAGAGATTCTAATCTCGTTCCAGTAACCTGTGTCACAAACGCTTAACATCTCCAAGCCAGTGCCAAAGGCTGCCTAAATGCTCACTTTAATAAGCAAGCAGCCATGAGCTGGTGTCATAAATTCGCTCTCATTGAGGTTTAGATAAGCAAACCCATATTGTTCTTTCAAACAAGGCTCACATAGCTCTCCAGCGCACTCGCGCGCAAACGCATCAGTATGTTTGCCATCATTTTAAAAGTCAAACAAATGTAATTTGCGTTCTTAATATGCTATAAAGGGCTGTTGTTTTCAAAGCACGCGAACTTAGAGGGCAACAGTGTCGGTTTCAAAGTATATAATGATAGCTCAGTGGAGCTTTTTTATGACCTCGTCTGAACTGATAACGACTTTCAATAGGTGCTAATAAATTCAGGCAATGTTAGGAGTCACTTTTAAATCATAATTCAAACACGTCTGACAACACTACAACACCTAAAACAAACAAAAGCAGCTAGTTCAAATGATACTAGTGCACCTGATACCCAACCGGGACAACTGCCGATTAACCTGTGAGTTGACTTTCAGTTTAACTTGTAACAAAATAGTCTCATTAAATGTTCATATAATAGACTGATACAATCTTTCACTTTCTGCCTTTTCCATATCTGTCTCCAAAAGTGTTCACGCATGATAAAGACTGTAAAGAGACTATAAAAGAGTTGCCTTCCGTTTTTTTTCTGGATGCCTAACTGATGGTGGCACCTGTCAGTTTATCTGTGGATCTTTATTGGAGATAACTGAATGTACTTTATTACTCGGGGATAATTGATTGTTGAATTTATGTTGGATCTTTTGTAGTTCCTCATATTCCTTTTCTCCATTTACTGCATGTTTGGTGTTGAAACTTCGCTTCGTAATAAGAAAAACTTTCAAAGGCAGAGGAAGGGAGAGAAAAGAAAACACCTGTCCTGCCCATATAGCCTACTGTATATTCAACATGATGTATTTCAAGTAAACTGATATGTGCATGATAATCAAAGGCCAAACTGTTCAAACTGGAGCATAAGCAGATAATGTGCTTTGCTCAGCAAAGAGTTTTTGTAACGTCTTTCAAAGATATTACTGATATGGGAGCTCATTAATAGAAATAAAAGCGCCAGTGACTTAAAAAAAAAAGTTTGGTGCAACTTTTAAAAACTTTTACAAGTATTTCAATGATTTTCTCTGCATTCAAACGTATCATTCGTGCACTGAGACGGTTAGGTTTACCTTGCGTTGGTGCAGTCGTTATACAGGACCTCGAAGTCTTTTCTCGATATAAGTTTGCAGCGATTGACTCCAGGCTGAATCGCGCCCAGTCCACGGAGGATGCGAACCTGCTCCACGTTGCACACCACGGGCGTTATCTCCAGACGTTTGAGTTTCGTGTACACGGTGTGCAGTCCGCCGACCAGGTGCTTGAGAAAGAGGTCAAACGCCTGCGGGAGACAGATGAGCTCGTTGCCGTTGACAGTGAAAGACGCCAGCTTTGCGCCTCGGACCTCGACCATTTTACACTCGTTGTTTTGCGGAGTGTTTTCCACCGGAGATGGTGTGGAGTACACGGGCTTGTGCGGGAGACTGCCGATGGGGATGCCCGGGCTCGCGGAGGAGAGCAGTTCCGTTCTGAAGAGGCTCGATCCGGCTGGGGTGACGGACGGTGAAGGGGAGAGGGTCGCCGGGGTCGAGGAGTTGACAACCGCGGAGATCGACATCGGAGGCGCGTGGGCCATCGGTGTCGCGGGTAGGAGCGCAGCCGGTGTGGCCATTTTCAACATGGAATAAATGTCTTCAAAGTGTTCAGACAAAAGTAAAGTCTCACCGGAGAGTTAAAAACAAATCACAACAAAAACAATTCCGTTTTGAGTGATGAGTAAAATCAGCCTGGCACGGGGGGGTGGGAAACCGAGATATTGTCAGTGCGTCACGACATCGATCAAAGCGTGATAGTGACAGTGGGAATAAGTGAAGAGCTGCGCTGGTGCTCGGACGAGTTGAATCTGTCACATTGTGGTCCGGAGGAGGAGCCAAGAAACAAAGAGAGTTTGGAAGAGACACAGCGCGCACGTGTGTTGCTTTCATTCAGAGCAGGTACATCTGAATCAATGAACTTCGCGAGAACTCGTGCCATATAGCCCATGTTTTGCATCGTTTACAAAGTAGCCTTTATGTGCTCTAAAGATAAACAAACAGAACAACCGACGAGTGTTTGTTTTGGCAGTTGTTTTGCAGTGTTTAGTTGTGTTATGTTATTTTGTAGCCTCACTTACTCCTAATGGCTGTCGAAGTTTATTGATAGCAGCAAAGTTTATGACAGATGCATTGTATTAATTCACGCTTGAGATAAAATGACTAATAACAGCACTTCAATAGTTAATGGCGCTTTGTACATGCACATGGGCAAGTGATTAATTCGCCGCGTGAGAAATTCTGATGAAACAATATTGAAAGCAATTTAAATAAAGCTCATTTAAATGTCAATTCTCATGGTTGGGGCTTTACTATAATTGGCTATTTAATTAAAACAATTTTCACGGTCATTAATACAGCCCGAGCGTTGTAGTGCACTGACATATTTTAATTACATGGTATTAACAAAATTGATATGCCTTAGAAAGCAGGGTGAAAATTTGAATAAGAAATGATTAAAGCAATTATATATCATCCCCTTATGGATATTACAAGCATCAGCATATGACTAGTCAACATATTTGGAGAAAATAAAACAAGTCGCACTAATCATGAGCAAAGATAATGCTGAATTTTCAGATAATATATCTGTGTTCACATTGTTAAATTGTGAGGTCAAGCATGCGAAGGATAGAAAGGACAGGATATAAAGCTTATACTGCCATCTATTGTGAAGGATTTAGGTATTGAACAGAATTAAACTGAAATGTCAATGACTGTTTGTTATTTTCAAATGCATAAAGTAGTCATCACAGAGCACGGATTCTGTGGTTTGTAAGGGTTCTCAACATTTACCACTGCTAATCTCAGAATAAACACTTATGGTGTCTCTTGAGGCATAGTGACATTAATCTCACTTATCAAAATAAACTTCTCATAGAGGCATTATGATATCCCTGCTACAGAGGAAGTCCCTTATGTACTCAGTTGCAATGACACTTACACTCTGTCTTTCACAATAAAGAAAATAATAAATAATTATACAGAATAAAAGACAACAGGGTCACTTTGTGTCAACTCAACCAGGACCCCGATGTTCTGTCCTGAAGAAAGAAATACATAAATGATCAGAAAGGCGACATGTATTTTTACAGTGATAGTTTTATAACAATGGAAAATTACTATAGAATAAATGTTGCAGCTTGAAGAGCATCTGCCACATAAAACATATGCCAGCGTAATTGGTGGTTCATTCCACTGTGGCAACCTCTGATAAATCAGGGACTAAAGCAAAGAAAATGGAGTGAGAAACAAGTATCAGTATCAGAATTTGTGTTTAAATACAAAGATTGGTAGGTATATTAGTGAAATATTTAGCAACCATTGTTACATTATAATACGGTGATAATAATTTCCAGAAGTTTGAATGAATTCAGTTTAGTCCCTTTATTAATCAGGGGTCGCCACAAAGGATTGAACCGCCAACTCATCCAGCATATGTTTTACGCAGATGATGCACTGCAAGCCAACACCTGAACATACCCATACACTCTTGCATTCATACTTATGCACTATGGACAATTTAGCTTATTCAATTCACCTATAGTGCATGTCTTTGGGCTGTGGGGGAAACCGGAGCAACCGGAGGAAACTCACGCGATCACGGGGAGAACATGCAAACTCCACACAGAAATGCCAACTGACTCAGCCGAGGCTCGAATCAGCGACCTTCTTGCTGTGAGGCAATAGTGCTGCCCACTGATAGTCCATTACAGTTTATGTTTTTTTTTTAAAGAGGAATAAATAAAGAGCACTAATTTTCCTTCAGCTTATCAGAGGCTGCTACAGCAAAATGAACACTTTTTAAAGAACAAATATTGTCAAAACTAAAAATGCTTTTTTTTTTTTCATTTTCTATCAAAATAATTAGATAGAATTGTACTTGTCCACAATGTATCTTTTTCCAAAGCTGTATGCCTGTTACACAAGAAGTATTACAGGTTTTTCAAGATTTAACATAAATTTTTTGTGTCTCCAGAATGTGTCTGTCAAGTTTCAGCTCAAAACATTCATCAATTATTTATTATACCTTTCAGAATATTTGCATTTTCTGCTTTGAACACATTGTAGCTGTTTTTGTTGCCTGTTCCTTTAATTCTTATTCTCCCCGCCAACCGTTCCCACGTGCCTGTCAGTGTCTCCATCTCTGTCAGATAAACAGCACAGTGACAGACATGAAGGAAGCAGATCTCACGTAATGTTTGTGAGAAATACTACAGTAAGAACTTTGATTATATGATGTATTTGTTATGGAGTTAATTCAAGCCTTTCTGCGATGAGTCACACACAATGTCGTTACAAAGTTCATGCACATACATACAGACAGTTTTTTTTATGGCAAATGTCACAGGATACACATTAATATCCACTGCTGTCTGGATATCTGTTATGTTAATGTACAAAATAAACCTGATTTAACGTCCACAAACTGGGATTGAAGCGTTTTCTTTTATAACTGTACTGGCATGCGGCTGTGGTGATAAAGTAAAGATGGTAAAATCGCTGTAATTTATCACAAACATGCACTGTTTTAAAAACTTTTTAAACTTGTAAAACTCATTCTTGATCATATTTGAGGATGATTGATGATCACAGCAAGCTGAACAGATCTTTTAAACATGGTTGCTTTGCGCAAGTCCTATCTTGTTGATTTGATTATGCGTGTTACTATGGAGACATGTTAATATGCGGCTGTCAATCAATTCGGTGGGTGGGGTTGCGGTTGGCCTCAAAATCAGAGGAATTTGAATCCTATTTTCTTATTATCTTTTTATCACTATACTTACTTACTTTTATCACTATACTTACTGTCCAAACTGCTTACAAAAGATGATTTTCATCATTGGTGTCCTTTAATATCCTTTTTTTTTTTTTTTTTTTGATGGGGTGCTACTAAGGTTACTAAAATCAAAAGATTTTACTAACAGACCTACCAATTTCTGTGTAAAAATATAATAACAGTGCTGCATATTTTTACAATAATAATTTTAAATGGGCACTACAAAAAAAACTTTGATATGTATCATTTAGAAGTTCACTTCTGCTTTAATTCAGATGTTGATTCCTCTGCAATCTGTCAAACCATCTAGCATCCTGTTCTGTTTTCTGCTGTTGTAATCTTGCTGACTCTACACAGTAAACCATAGCTGGTAAATGAATGCCAACAGAATGAATGCCAACAGCCTTCTTAAATGATAATTTTATGCAATTCAGGAGGAATTAAATACTGATGTTTTCTATAGTTACTTTGAAGTAATTGGCAGTAACTTCCCGCATCCCTCAGTTCCACATTCCTTTATTCAATTCACTACAGTGATTACAGCAGTTCCTCATTGACTTCTCTATTAGAGCTGCGGCCAGAGTCCATTCCCTGACCTTCCCTTCATCGATCGGGCACATTTGTCGCTCCTATGTTATAATGCAAAGAGAACATTTGTTATAATGTACAGCCAATGCCTTTGCGCAACTGCAATCAATATGTTCAACTACAAATTGTACTGTAGAAAGAGACAACCACAGTGTAAAAAAATCAGTTTAAATAAATATTATGTCCTGGCAGAAAATTACCTATATATATATATATATATATAATTTGTTTTACAATGCATGTGGAATTTAAAACACGAGAAATCTCAATGGACATACACAATGCTCTTATTGATTGCTTTGATGCATGTTTAAGTGAAGCTATTCTCTCAATCAATACACCTGCTACATTGATATGCAATGAGATCACCATCATCATCATCATATGCCCATAAGCCCTTATGGACATTCACTCGAGTCTCGCTCTTAAATTCACGTACCTTCAACTCGAATTCATGTTTCACTTTCTCTTATCTCCCATGTCAACCTTAACACCAATGTACAGGACACAGAATGGGAGGGAGTCAATGCCTCAATTCACACACCGCCAGCCTATTAAGACCAGCGACATCCATCAGCTAAATCTGCCACACTTTTAAATGCACTGTGCTGGGATGGTCCCTGCAAAAAGCCCTGTAATTTAATTCCCCCTGCCATGCATACGCCCCGCATAGCCACGTCCCCTGATGGATTAATCATGCCATTTCCACAAAGGTCCTTCAGAAGAGAATGGAGTTTGATGCAGCCACTGACGCTTGGTGCCATAACTCAAGCTCTGCCAAAACGCCAGTGTCCTGTTTTCCTCAAGATGGATGTGGGTTTTGGGGAGCTGCTTTGAATGTGTCCTTCGTTAGATTAGAATGTATGGATTTGTTCTCGGCTTCAAGGATAAAGGAGAAAAAAATCTGACTGTGTAAATTTACCTCACTGCAAAAATTCTGCTTTTCACCTTCAGATGAAATATTTCAACTTCCTTGAATGCAAAATACAACAAAGGAATATTTTTCATACTATATCCAATAACAATAATTGTCCACAGTTAAAATGCTATTGTATTTAATGTAAAATCAATAAAATATATAATAAAATAACTAAAATTCTAACTTTCAATTCAGACATTACAAACGATAATTTATTTATAAATAAATAAATATATACAAATATATTTATTAAAATGATATTTTAATCACCATTTAAACATTTAAAAATAATACAATTAAATTCAACCATAATATTGTAAAAAAAATTATAACCTTGCTTCTCTTGATTTTTCCTCGTTTTAAATTTGTATTTAATATTATTCTATAGCATATACATTTGAGTGTACTAGTTTGGGCCGTTATCGTAAGTTATTTTGTTAGATACTAACCAAACTAATGTATATGCACAAATATAATATTGTATAGCTTCCTATTAAAATATGAAGTTAAAAGATAGATTTGTGAGGGGTGTCCTTATATATGCTGATATGATATTATTTGAATACTATTATCTTCAAGTAAGTGTTATATGTGGTTTGAAAATATGTGTATTTTCAGCCTCAGCTATCCTCCAAGGGGGCCACGGAATGATATAAAAGTAATTAGTACATTGTTATTAATATATTAAAATAAACTTTTAATCTAAATTAAAATCTTAAAAACTGGTTATAACTTAAATGATCTTTTCCCTCAGTTGTTTTTTATTGAAGTCCATTACGTGGACACAAAATTAATCATAGTTATTGTAAAATAGTAAATGAATAAAACATGATAATTAATTAAATGTCAAAACATTTGAAACGTGTAAAAACTTGTCAAAGCTCTATCTCTCTCTCTCTCTCTCTCTCTCTCTCTCTCTCTCTCTCTCTCTCTCTCTCTCTATATATATATATATATATATATATATATATATATATATACTTAATAGATAAAATATGCTTGTACAATTAAATCAAATATCAGCAAACAATAAATAAAAAGATAATATTTTTATTAAAACATTGTAAAATATCTGTAAATTGCAGAAACATATAACACACTGCATATAATATTATAAGGGTTTGGTCCATTAAAAGATTTGAGAAATGTTATACTTTCAATATTTTTCTAGATTTTTTTCTTTTTTTATTCACATTCATTTGATTGATTGATTGATTGATTGATTGATTGATTGATTGATTGATTGATTGATTGATTGATTGATTGATTGATTGATTGATTGATTGATTGATTGATTGATTGATTGATCATTGTTTGCGTGTTAAATATGAGATTGTACCAAGTTTATGTCCATTAATAAGCAACAGGCTCATTCTGAAAACATAGCCTTATATACTTTTCTGGAGATTGTGAATTATGTAGCCAGAGCTGCATTTTGTCTTGAATGCTTCAGACACCGTTTTTTTTTTCTCACTTACCAGATAAACAATTACCTCTGTGTAGACGGCTTTTCAACTGTTATCAGTTTGTCCGGTACGACATGTACGTCGGCGGACCTGAGATGAAGAGAGGAATTGACCACGACAACGGGGTTGGAGTCTGGTGAAGTATGGTTTCAAAAAGCAGGGAAGACAAAAACCAAAACAAAAGCCAAAAACAAAATAAACAAGTAAATAACAGGGTGAGAATGTGGTAAAATCTGAAAACGTGGTAAAAATTTGGATTGCTTTTTAAAACAATACGGTTGGGTTAAGGGAAGGGGGTGGGTAGGTCAATCAGTGCTTTTTCAAACACTATTGGTTGGGTTTAGGGAAGGGGGAGGATGGGGTTATTGGTCGGTTGGTCAGTCAGTCGACAGCGGCCTCTTGTGGATTTACATGAGAACAGCAGGCGCGAATGGCACTTGCGAGCAAGTGTATCTGTCTGCGGACTGCAAGACGGGGTGTAAGATGAAGGGATGTAACTTGTAGTATAAGTTAAAGACATAACTTGCAGTCATCAAGATCCCTTTAAACCATGCGAGATGTCACAACGAGATGTTGCGGAAATGCTTACCAGAGAAGATTTTCATCAAATGTTTTCATGAGTTTCTCCAAATTTATTCACAACCAATTAATTTGATATATTATTATATTCATTCAACTAGCAACTCCACCACGCAACTCCACTCGCTGACTTCTTCATCCGTTTTGTCATGACAGTTAGCCTACTCTGTGTTTCCCCCTGTGGTTGCAAATAAGAGTACAATGGGGAGTGTGTCAAGTGTGAAAGCCTCCGCAACTCACCCATGTAAGTTATATGTTAAAAACTATAAGGGTTGGGTTTAGGGTTGGAAAAGGTGTAGATGTTAATAACGATGATGATTGGGTTTAGGGTTGTGGTAGGTATAGACGTTAATAACTGTGATGGTTGGGTTTAGGTGTGGAGTAGGTGTAAACGTTAATAACTGATGTACAGTGCCATCTTGCCGACAACATAGTTTTGACATGTCTCCATAAGTTCAAGTTACGCCTCTAACGTACTACAAGTTACATCCCTAAGGGCCCCTCATGTTACGCCCCTTTCTTGCAGTCTGCAGACAGACCCTACTCCTCGCGAGAGAAACTTGAGATCTCAAATGCGTACACAGCAGCCTCTGATGGATCCGCGAAAACAAACACTGCAAAAAAACGTAGCTCCTGGGACGTATTTTGCTCTCTCCAGAAATGTATATAGAGGTACGTAATCAGAATGAGCCTGGGTTGCTAATAACTCCTGGAGGAACAGACCATTTAGATTTTTCTTTAATAGAAACCTGTTTAATGTATTGCCATGCTTGAGTTTTGAATTGCTTCCCATATAGCTACAAATCTACCACAGCATCTATTAAATCCATCAGACTATGCGTGACCTGACCTTCCCTTCTCAAAGTGGGCGTGACTTAACATTTGATACACCCGATTCATCACCGGGACCTTGCAGTGAACAATAACGTGTTGTCAAAGAGCATATGTTTACATGAAGAGACACACACATATCTAAGGCTAAGAAACTTACAAGTTCCAAGACAACCCCCCCACCCCCCACCCCCCAGGATATTTTTGGTATGCTAAAGAAATGCCCACCTCACATTGGAATTCACTCCAGCTCCTTCTAAAACATCACTTCCATGATCAAAGTCAGGGAGGGGAAAATATCTCTAGAGTGCCAGTCATGGAGATGAGGTAGAGCAGAAAAATGCCTGACAGCACTCCTCTGTCAGCGCTTTAACACTTTTTTTTCTGTTGTCTAACAAGTTTTTTTTTTTTTTTTACCCAGACAAAATTAATCGTAGGGATGTGAGATGCCTGATTTACATTCATTAAAAGTCATCTCCAGAAGTCAAGTTCAGTTCCAATCAAATTTGGGTAATTATGCAGAACAAGATATTCCCCTAAGAGCTAAAAACTCAACTTTTTTTGAACATGTCACTCTAAATGAACACGTTTAATTTGATCACATATACATGAGCGAAAGGTGATTAGGTTATTAAAAAAATACCCTCCTTGAAATGTTCAAACGCATCTTTTTGCTTTATATAGTGCTTTACACAATACACATTGTGTTAAAGCAGCTTCACCAAGAAATTCAGAAAACAATGATAGCAGCAATTTATCAATAACAGCGTCAAAGAAACACATGAAACAAGTTTATTTCTGTTCAAGTCAGTTCAAAGTTGAATTGTTTCATTTTAATAGGGTATATGCACAGCTAGTGGTTTCTTTTCATACCGTTATACTTCCGATGAACGGTTATTGTGACTTTTTTCAATTTTATACGATTCCTTTTACAGCATCGATGTTGTAATGTAATCAAAGTATGACCAGTTAAATAGACTTCGAAATTGATTAAGTTGTTCAAGTGTAAAACGAGATTTTTTTTGCATGTAAAAAAGTGTTTTACATGCATGCGCTCGTCAGGATTAGCAGTCTAGCGCAGAAACAATAATAATTCACGTTTAAAGACATGACGCAGAAAAATGTAATTTACTACTGTGCGTCTTGAACATTCTGAGACTTACTTCATACCATATATCAATCAGCAGTGAAGATTGTTGATTTTTTTTTAAAAACAGACCCTCAACGTGCCAATTTTGTAACGGCATACAGTTCACTGGAAGCGTTTTGACTCAGGTTACTGAAAAATTAAAAGTCCTTCTGCATGCTTCTGCATATACCCTAGCCCACTGTCAATGTTGATGCCGTTTCAAAGCAGCTCTACAGTTTTGTTTTCATCCAATGTGTCAGTCAGTGCAGTCATCTCCATACATTCTGAAAACTTTGATGATTTCAGGACCTAATTAAACAAGCCAAAAGGCCACAATGGCAAGTAACCCAAACTCGATTGGGTGACAAAAATGGCAAAAAAAAAAAATGGTACCCAACAGTGTCTCTGGTATATGCTGCCACTCAGCTTCTGAAAACCAGGATGGCTATGTGAAAACTTTGGCTGTGGTGATATTTACACTTGAAGCTAGTCATAGCTGGTTTAAGCAGGCCTTTACTCACAGGCGGATTTGAGGGCCATAAGCAATTCCGGCCTTGGGGCCCGAAAGTTCAAAAATGCACCTTTTGTACTTTAATTTAATTTTAATTGATTTATTTAGCTTATATCACTCAATCTACTCTTCCACATTTAGTCTTAATGCAAAATAATATAAACAACATGTAAAGCATCTTGTAAAACTTTTTAAATGATTTGTTTTCTTAAAATGGATTCACAACTAAAAATGATATATAAACTATTCAGTTTTGAAAACTAAATCTTTACCTAATTTGACTGCTGGACTGCTCCATGATTGAGGTTGGGGCACACATTTGCGATGTAATAAACATTAAACTTAGGCAACCCAGTGGCGCAGTAGGTAGTGCTGTTGCCTCACAGCAAGAACGTCGCTGGGTCGCAGGTTCGAACCTCGGCTGGGCTGGGTCAGTTGGCGTTTCTGTGTGGAGTTTGCATGTTCTCCCTGGGTTCGCGTGGGTTTCCTCCGGGTGCTCCGGTTTCCCCCACAGTCCAAAGACATGCAGTACAGGTGAATTGGGTAAGCTAAATTGTCCATAGTGTATGAGTGTGAATGTGTGTGTGGAAGTTCCCAGAGATGGGTTGCGGCTGGAAGGGCATCCGCTGCGTAAAATCGTGCTGGATAAGTTGGCGGTTCATTCCGCTGTGGCGACCCCGCAAGGGACAAAGCCGACAAGAAAATGAATGAATGAATAAACATTAAACTTAATTTTTAGACCATCATTATACGAAATATGATAGAAAATGATGTTATATATAATTTATAGGTATCATTTATATTTATATACCTACTACTAGCTATTTATTTGGGGGCCCTCACGTCTTATAGGGCCATAAGCTGCCGTTTACCTTGCTTATTGGTTAAATCCGCCTCTGCCTTTACTTGATCAAGCTGGTCCCCACAAATTGTACTGCTGTGGCCATAAAATATATTTTGTGACAAATGAAGTATAATTATTTTGCACATGCTTATTACAGAATACACCACACTGTGTTTGTGTGTGTGTGTGTGTGTGTGTGTGTGTGTGTATACACGCGCACAAGAGACAGAGAGAGAGAGAGAGAGAGAGAGAGAGAGAGAAAAAGCAGAGAACAAATATTCCAAATATGGAGCCTTTCATTCATTAATTTTCCTTCAGCTTAGTCCCTGAATTTATCAGGGGTTGCCACAGCAGAAGGAACCACCAACTACTCTGGCATTGTTTTACACAGCAGATGCCCTTCCAGCCACACCTCAGCTCTAGGAAACACTCATACACTCTTGCATTTACACACTAAGGCCAATTTATTTTACCCAATTCACCTATACCGCATGTCTTTGGACTGTGGGGGAAACCCAGAGGAAACCCACGAGAACACAGGGAGAACATGCAAAGTCCACACAGAAATGCCAACTGACCCAGCAGGGACTCAAACTAGTGACCTTCTTGCTGTGAGGCAACAGTGCTAACCACTAAGCCACCGTGCCGCCCAGAGCTTTTCTTTTTTGGGGAAATTTCTGGAGTTATAAATGAGCATATAAAAATATTTCTGAAGAATTGTTTAATTTACCTAACAAATAATGTCTATATCAGAGAACAATTTAACTTACTGAATTAATGCACTCTATATGGTTTTAACAGGGGTTTTACAGTTCATTAAAAAAGGACCTAATCTTACTATTTTATTTTTTAGACACAAGATTGGCAAATTCTTTCTCTTTGTGACACTTTATTTTCATGGCCCCCTTTAGACATTCTTACAAGAATAAGAAAATGATGGTGAAATATTGTTCATTTTTTGGGTGAGTTGACTTTTAAACTAAATCTTCATCATGAACTAACAGGACAGTTCTCATTTCTAAAAATCTACCATCGTATAGATGTACCATCGACATTTTGTTTGTGCTAACCTTTGTTGTTATTGAAGTAAATTAGATTGCGAGTTCGGCACGCTGAACTTTAGAACTCAGCTTTGTCCTGTGATTTTTCATCTCACGAGGTCTTTCTTCTCTTTACCGTCCATTCCAGAGGTCTGTAACCTGTTCTGGGAAACAATGCTTCCTATAAAATGTATGTAACTGAACTTTTCCACCAACAACTTCAGTGACCTCAAAACCAGTGTGATTTTTTATCCTTTCCTCCCGAGGCGGAGAGAGGGCGAGGGTTATTCATTCGTGCTTAGCTGTGTGTTGAGTTTGATGGATAAGCCTCATAAGCATTGATGCTAACACTCAGGTGCACACTCTCTTTCTCTCTCGCTCTGGTTCTTCACAGATCATAGAGCATCCTTTTCCTTACACTCACTCTCTCTCACACACACATTTTGCCCCTAAGACCCCCTGCTGAGCTCACTTTCTACGACATCCATCAAACCTAAACAAGAGGGGTCATTCAGCTGGCAAATAACCTTCACTCAACTACAGCAGTGTGCAAGCTGTGGATAAAAAGACTCACTGCTAGTATGAACCTGAGGAGTGAGTTAGGCCTTGGGAAGTAGATGCTCTTTTATGGGGATCCTGGACCAGTTTTCGCTGTAGAAAGACAAAATTATAACAATAATAATAATATTAATAATAGTAATAATAATAATAATAATAATAATAATAATTTAAATTAATATTAACCATTGTGTACTGTTCAAATTGACTACATATTCGTTATGTTGGTGGCTGTTTTTACCTCATTGACTTCCATTACAATTACATTTTTTTGATTCCAAAGCCATGACACCAAATAATCATGCATGCTTAATTGTTGGTGGTTTTCCTTATTGGGAAGAGTTAAAACTTTTCATTTTTACTGTTGATCATCAGTTGGCAGTACACTCTCAGAAATAGAGGTACACAAGCTGTCACTGGGGTGGTACCTTTTCAAAAGGTACACATTTGTACTTGAAGGGTCCATATTGGTACCTACAAATTATATATTAGTACCTACAAATCTTAAGAGGAACACTTTTGTACTTTTTAGGTACTAATATGTACCCTTGAGGTATTAATATGGACCTTTTAGGTACAAATTTGTACCTTTTGAAAAGGTACCACCCCAGTGACAGCTCGCGTACCTTTATTTCTGAGAGTGTATTAACCCTTTAGATAGGTCCATGCAAAAAAAGTTTCTGACTTTTATATGGAGTTCTTTGGAGTAAAACAGCAGATTAAAGTGTGTGTGCAGAAATATACTTACTATGTTTACTATGTTCAGAGAGCAGAGCTGCTTATTTATTTATTTTCTCAAACATATCAAGGTAACTACCCAACAGGGGAAACCAGCAACAATTATATATGCATGATTACACAGTGTCATGAATTTGCAAAAAAAAAAAAGTCATTATAATGGAAGGCAACTGGGGCAAAAACAGCCACCAACATAACGAAAGGGTAGTAATTTTGAAAAGAGTGTACTGTTGAATTTTAGAACATTTTCAAAGCATTTTCCCAAAATATGTGTCAAAATAAAAATTTGTCACCAAAAATCATTCCATTTGCCTAAACACAGAAAAAGTTGTGGCCAAATTAAAACTCAAAATCACCCCAGAGTGGAAGAAAACATCCCCAACAGCACATGAGGGTTAAAACAGCACTACAACGTGTTTTAAAGCATGAATTATCATACCACATACACACACACACACACACACATACAATTGTAGACCATTTTATCTACTATAATAATTTTAAATTAAGGTTTAACATTATAAATGAATGGTAGCCTTGCAGCTTGATCTCATGGCAAATGGCAATGATAATCAGATTTACTGGCTAATTCATATTTGTATGTTTTAATAGAATATATTCATGCCCCCAGTGAAGGATATGTTCAGGGATGGGGTTAAGCTTCTTTTTGTATGACGTCACGTCATACATTTTGTATGAGCCACTAACTTGCTGATAATATGATAAGGTGAAAAAACTGAAATCGGGTTGTGAAATGTTTGGATTTATAAAATATTTTTCATACAATGCCATTATAATTCCTGTGTAAACTACACAAATATGTTTATGATTTAAAAAAAAAAAACTATGGGCTATATGCACAGCTAGTGTTTTTCAGCCAATTATGAACTTCCGGTGAAAGCTTTATGTGATTATTTTCAATTTCACAAGGTTCCTTTTACAGCATCAATGTTGTAATGTAATTCAAATAAAATTAGTTAAATAGACTTACGCATCCATTTGGTGACGAAAACCCGTTTAAACATAGGCGCTGTCATTAGAAGCAGGCGAGCACAGAAATTCCATTGAAAATACTGGGGTACATTTAATTTCCATATTTAAAGACATGACGTAAAAAAATATAAATGAATGCAGGTGCTTCTTGTTTGGTCTGATACCCACTTTATATCGTATCTCAGCCAGGCAGTGATGAGCGCTACTTTTTTTCAAAATCAGATCTTAAACGCAAAGATTTTGTATGGGATGACAATTAATCAGAAGTGGGGCTGGCTGACTGAAATTAAAAGTTTGTGTGCATATTCCCCATTAATGACAGAAATAATGAACTTTGGAATTATAGAATAATGAATAACAATTTACAACTGACTGGTCCTGCTTTTGCACAACCTTTCTCATTTTAGTACATCCTTGTTTATAAATGATAATGTATTCTTTTTTTTATTTGATCACATAAAATGAATGTGGCAGTTGATCACATTTTGTCACCTAAATCATTTAAAGGGCTCCTATTTTACCTCTTTTACAAGATGTAAGATAAGTACAGTAGTGGAAAGAGTACTGAAAAATTATAAGTAAAAGTAAAAGATTTTCCTGAGAAAAACTACTCGATTACAGTAATTTGAGTATTTGTAATTTGTTACTTTACACCACTGGATGAGTATTTTGTGTCTCCAGAATGTGTCTGTAAAGTTTCAGCTTAAAATACCCATCAGATTATTTATTATACAATGCAGAATATGGCCATTTTGAACTCAGAGAAAATTGTTTTCGTAGCCTGTTCCTTTAAGTGCAAATGAGCTGCTTCTCTGTGTCCACCGTTCCCACGTGCGTGTCTGCTTCTCCTGAGTTATGTCAGATAAACAGCAGTCAGTGACAGAGACAGACACGAATGAAGCAGAAATCAAGCTCATTAGTCAAAAATACCAAGTAAGTTTATTTGATGCATTTGTGGTACCGTTTATTCAAGCCTTTCTGAAATGATGAGTCTCTTTTTGGGCCGGACTGATCATCGTCTTATGATCTGATCGGCCCATAAAACGCTTAGCAGCCTATCTTTTTTTTCTGCCTAATTAATTGAGGATGCTGTGATTTCTGACGCTCTGAAAGCAAGATGTTTTTTTCGGACAGTCCGGCTCATGTGACATAATCTGCAGCCCATTGGTTCTTTTCTTTATTGACATCGGGCTGACCCAATCACAAACTCCTTTTTTGGGCTCTGTGTGAGCGTGCAACGTCTATGTGTACTTGTCAAAATAGTCGAGAGTCAGAGAGATGGAGAAGAAACGGAGAGGATGCGCAGAGAAATTGCGGGAAACACCCTGGCGTTTCATTTAGTGGTTCTGAAAAGTTTTCCGCCCATACTACTCTACTACACGGCTAAAAATGCACATCACGTGACCACACACACACTCTGTCATGAGCTGCAGTAGGTCAGTGGGTGCTTAGTAGTGCATGTCGGACAGTTCATCAAAGATCTACTGCTAGATCTCATCTCACAATAACTGTTAAAAGTGATATTGAATTCATCTCGTTGTCTCTATCTAAGGACTCTTCAGTCTTTTGAATTACTTGTTCTCAGGTAACTCTGTTTTGTCTGAGTGCAAAGATAAGTAAATATATTAATTTATGTAACCACGTACACTGATTCTGCACATTGACTGATTGCTTGCCTTTATCGTATAAATTTATTGTACGTTATACTTTTATAATGGCCATTATTGATTATTAAAACTGATATTCAGCAAAAGAGACGGGGTAAAGTTCGTATTTTTCAATGAAAATGAAAGCAGGCAGTTATGTTTGTTTGAGATCGACCTGAGCTCAATTTCCCCTCGCCACGTGAAAGGGGGGAGCCCTGGGCCCGAGGATCCCTTGAGCTCAGGGCTCTCTCCCGGGACAGCATGCCAAACAAGCTATGTGATAAATCATGAGCTAAGTGTGAACTCTTGAATCTCAGTTTCTTAGCAAATCCTGTTCTGTGGACATGTGCATTACTATGGGGACATGTTAATACGCACTTGTCAATCAATTTGATAGGCGGGGAAACCCGCACTCCTACGTTGCGGTGGCCCTTAAAATCACTGGGATTTTGGATGCTATTTTAATATCAGGAAATTTAAAAAAAGAGACTTGAGTTTATATCACTCCAATATGACAACCAACACACTATATCTACACACAGTTCTGTCCAAACAGCTTCCAAAAGTTGATTTTTACATCATAGGTGCCCTTTAAATATAGACAAGCTTTATGCATCTCTAAAGCACAGTGTGCAGTACGGGCTGATAGAAAATGACAGGTTGCTTCTGGTCCTGTCGACAACAATATATGACCCACTCAAGCCTGCAGAGAAAGAGTTTGGTAGCACATCAAATTCATGAGGCCTAAATATCATTCCATTCACTCTAATTAGACAAATAACGATGTATTAAATGCTAAAGCTCAATTGAGAAATCCCTTGAGGGAGCAGGTCAATGAGTCACAGCACACCAAGCATCAACATCATCATCATCATCATATTTCCTGTCTAAAGCAGTAGTACTTGAAGATGTCTTTTCCTTTAGCAGAGCTGGTGATTCAAATGAGCACGAGGGCAGAAAGCATTGTATGATTATTAATGGGAAAAGATTATGCGTACGGGGGTGAG
Organism: Danio kyathit; assembly: GCA_903798195.1. Lineage (NCBI taxonomy): Eukaryota > Metazoa > Chordata > Actinopteri > Cypriniformes > Danionidae > Danio > Danio kyathit. The sequence continues at coordinate 39,513,086 of LR812519.1, forward strand.
GGATTAGTTTAGCGACCTTCACAACACTAATTGAAACAAGTATGGAGACTCGGCGGCACTGTAATCAACTAAAACACGGGATCATTAATCATTATAAATAGCGCTGTCACAACACACGCATTAGTATTATCAGCCCCTTTTGTTTGTCTAGTGGGAAGCTCGGCTCGGACGCGCGGTAAATGTCCGGTGCGGAGGTTAATGAGAGTCGAAGTGGCATTTAAACGGCGCCGCTGATCTAACGGGCAACGGGGTGACGCGCCTCGCGCACGTTCATTTGCAGCTAATGGGAATTGATGCACTTCTGATGAAGTTACTAACAGGCTTGACATCCGGAAGAGTTCAAGTCTGTCGGACGCAGAGCTTTTTTTGACATTCCACATGAGAGGGTAAAAGATGTTATTAAGCGTGAAAGTAAAGTGATTTTCTCCTAGAGGTCTTTTTTTTGAGTGTTTTAGCTGCGTAAAGATTAATCAACGCCAGTGAGATGTTGGAATGTGTTTTGTGATGTGTGTTGAGACAAATCACCATGCTATGTTACATCAAGTCCTATATGATCTTCATAAATCATGTGTTCTACACATAGGCTATTTTTCGTTATATTTGTAATATTTGAAATAGGGTCATATTGAATAGGGTATATGCACAGCTAGTGTTTCTTCCCATACCGATACTCTTCCGGTGAAAGGTTAATGTATCTTTTTTCAGTTTTATATGTGTCAGGTCCTGTGTTCCATGTGCTCATGTTTTCGTCATGTGACCTTCCCCATGTGCTACTTTGTTCTGTTTCCCGCCGTTTTGTAATGTTCATCAGTTCCAACAGTGTTCCTCCCCTTTGTATCATCAGTGTCATAGTGCCCTTGTTTTTACTTTTGCGTTAAGTGATCGGCATGACCTACGGCGCAAGCCGTGCGTGTAGCCATGCATTTATACTTCTGTGCGCTTTTCTGTTGCTCTGCAATAACACTTCCGAAACGCTAGCTGGCAGTAGTATTTATGTTCCTCTGTGTCAAGTTTCTTCACTGGTGTTTTGTTTTTCTGAACGCTTCCTTAATGTACAAGTGGTTCAAACTCGCTCATTTTGAGGCGGAAATCCGGTGGACGTGCAACTTTAATCATAAGGTAAACCAGCCTGATCTCACGAGGAAACGTAAGTATTTTACGTTTTGTCAGTTTAGTGGCTAATTCATAGGAATTCGTAGGAGTTCAGTCGTACGAAAATGTACGATTTTAAAAAGGAGGCGTGGCACCTAACCCCACCCCTAACCCCAACCGTCATTGGGTGATGGGCAAATCGTACTAATTTGTACGAATTAGATCGTACGAATTCATACCAATTAGCCACTAATGAAAAAGTTACGAATTGCCGTGAGATAGCGTTGGGTAAACACAATACAACAGTCTCCATCCGGAGCTCCACACTTGTAAACACTCGCTGTATCACGCTCGCGCGGCTCTCACCTCCGCCCACTCGTCAGCGCTACCAAGCCGACCAATCACAGAGCTTGCGCTACACCATACCTGTCAACCCTCCCATTTTTCCCGGGATTCTCTCGTATTTTACAGTTCTATCCCGCTATCATCCCGTACAGGTATTTTCCTGTATTTCTCCCGTATTTTCAGTCTTTTTCTGAAGGGTGGCAATAAACATTTAAGAGTCGAGCCTCCCTATATGCAACCCATACCGCCGAACCACCAGGGGCCGCCACATGCTCTTAAATGTGCTGTTCTGTGCTTTCGTTTTGTTTAGGCATGAAAACACTTTGAAATAAATGAAAAAAACGGCGGGATTCCCCTCCTTTTCATTACAGGTGCCGTCTCCCCTTCATATGCAATCCTCAAAACAGTCATATAGCGGTGAATGACTGTCAGGTGACGCGCTCCATAGTGATAAATAGATGCTGTTTCCCAAATGGATTCTGTACACGCGATTTGAAGCAGAGCGAAAGTCTGGGTTTTGGGTGTGTGCTTGAATAGACATATACATATAATTAATTATAATAATATCTAAAGATGTCGATCTTGGTGGGGTTTTTTTCAAACACAACTAGTTTCGTCCTAAATGAGCATAAAAAGTCAGATAAGCAATCGAATGCTTTCATTATAACGTTAGATGGTTGCATTTTTAAAGTGACACCTGTTATTTAATGTAATCAAACGAAAAAAATCTAAATAAATAAGAGATTTATTCGTTGCTCTTTAATCATATTGTGTAAGTTATACAGTGAAGAAAAGATTAATGAGATTTGATCACTTGATTCTATTTCTTTATAATAGCTATTATTTTTATAAGCTGAACTGTTTGCTAATGCATTTGCTGCTAATGTATAATTTTTTTTTTTTCTTTTGTAAATAATAATATTAAAACATATTACTGACCATTTAACTGTTTACTTACAGTGAAAGAGCTCCAAATGAATATATTAGTATTATGGTGGGCATATCCCTTATTTTCACATCCCAATGTTGACAGGTATGCGCTACACGTAAGAGTTACATTTTTTGAGAGGTGCGCGTGAACGTCACCAACGGCCACGGTGAGGGCTATGCGTCCACACGTAGGCTGCGCCCTAGCATACAGTACGCGTGCGCTTGACGCAGAAGTAGAAATCAGCCTTTAGTTTGGTTTAGGCCCAATCCTACCCCTTAGCCCATCCCCTTACCCCTCGTTTTGCGCGTTCACGTCAAGGGGTAGAGGTGTCCCAATTCTCTTTAGCTTGAAGGCGTAGGGCTAAGGGGAAGGGGTTCATAGCCCTTCGAACGAAGATTTTTCAGGACCACACTCAAAACCAAGGGGTAAGAAAATTTCCCAGAATACACCAGCCACAACGGCAGTATTGCTGAACCCAGAAGTAAGGAGATCCACAAATGAGTATTTCTTTGTCATTATTGCGAATTTTTAGAACAAACAAGCATAATTTTTTATTTATTCATAACCGTGTTCATGTTTTACCGTCATGCTTTTTTAAAAAAAAGCTAAAATAAAAACCGCTAAATTTCGCAATCTATAATTCATAATCATATCTCCTGTACAGCAGTTCCACAACATTCTGACACTCGATGACACTCGAATACCATGTCAGAAAAGTCTAGTGGGTGCGAATGGGCTTTTTACAGTGTCTGCTATAATGTTAGTGTTGTTTTTAGTTTGTTTAAATAGATGAATATGGCCACTGTGTAAATGCACAGTACAGTTACGATCTTATTGCCACATTAGATCGTTATGATAACATGATATATGCCTTCAGTGATTTCCTGAAGATAAATATTAAAAAATAAAGCAACTGGAATAACTACAGTAGTCGACATCGTACGATATCATATGAAGCAAGAGATTGCGATGACATATGATAACGTGTGCAGGTGCTGTAATGCTGTCCCAATTCTTAGGGGTACATTTTGAAGCCCTTCCCCTTCACACTTGGTTTTAAGGGCCAAGGAGAAGGGGAAGGGGTAGGGGTCTCTGTATTTATATCTAATAAAAGTATTACCATTAAAATTTGATTTTATCCATAATTCAAACACCATTATCATATGACTAATCAACATTATATTACTAGCATTCATGTTATTGTTACAACTTAAAAGATCACAGCTGACCTTGCTAGCTAGCTAAGCTATATCAATATTGCACACTCCACTATTGCACAGTGTTGCCACCTGGCAACACTAGAGTTTCCACCCGTCCTTTAAAATACGGAATCATCCCGTATTTGAGAATGAAATTGCGCGTCCCGTTTTGAATCAATACGGGACGGGTTTTGTCCCGTATTATTTATCTTTTTTTTAAAAGTAGCTTTTCATGCAAATCATTCCACACACATTTTATGAAGATGCCTCATTTCCTACTTTTGATTGGGTAATACTTGATGTCATCGTTAGTTTGATTGGTCTTTGTCCAGTGAGGAGGGCGTGTGTTTTAAGCAGAGTCTGTCAAGTTATGACAGAGAGTAGCCTAATGGCAGATACTTCTCCAGGTAACCCCCCGCGTCTTAAAGTTTCAGAGTTTAAACGCAAGCGGCTGCAAAAGTACCGCAGAGGGTGGGAGTAAACAAATACCTGGCTGCAGAATGGTTGAAATTGTTATCAAGCCAACTGCACGATTTGTCGGAGAGCGTTCTCTGTGGCTCATGCAGGACGTGCGACAACATGCCTCCGGAGAGCAGCATTGCCGCAATGACAGAGCTCACAAAAATCCATGCACAGTCAGACAGTTCTTCGTACCCCAAGTCTCTCCCGAAGCAGACATGGTAATGACAGCGTACACAAATATATGAGGGCGCTTCAATTAAACGACAGGAGTGCCGATTTGTGGATGTTACATCAAATTTATTTAGTACAGTAACTTAGCTATAATGGATCTTCATATGCAGCATAAATCTGTTTCGTAGGCATCCTGTTATATATATTAGGATCTACTTAACAGACCCTTTTCACAAGCCTGTTATGTCGCATTTAACGGTCATCAGCATCTTAAATGCTTGAAAGATTTTAATATTTAGATTTTTTTTTTTAAAACGTATGAACATTTATATGTATTTACGTATATATAATATCATCTTTGCTTCAAATGACAAAAAACGAATTACCGCTTGTGCAAGGCATTTTTGATGCAGCATCTATAGGACAAGACAGTAAATTTAACACTATTTTTTCTTCTGTCTGCTGTTTTCAGTCTCGCACATTTTTGTCCCTTTTTCTGAAAGTCTTAATAACACCATCGTGGAGTTTTTCTTTTATTATTTGAGCAAATAAGATAGTAAAAAAATTGTTGTACTCTCCTATTCACTGCACTCTACGTTTTCCCAACTATGATGACTTTTGCTACTGAGAAACCCAGAAATGTGAAAAGGGTCCACTATGTCTAATTTAGTGCTTCTTTATTATGCTTGATTGATTGTATAATTTTTGTATTGTTTTTTTAGGCTGACAATTTTCACGTCCGTCCAGGGACAATGGATGAAAAATAACCTTCTGGCTAATTTTGGTGCATTTGCAGCAAAGCTAATTAAAGTACACTATCCCTGCCAAATAAATAAATACATTTCCACGAGAAGATAAGCAAAAACAGCACAACTTGTTGAATGTGCACACACATTATCAACACAAAACAGCTACAATTCCCTCTGACCCAAAAATTGACATTTTCAGCAGGGTATAATAAACAATCTGATAGGTATTTGGACATGAAACTTCACAGACACATTCTGGAGGCACAAAAGATGTATTTTACAACTTGTAAAAAGGCCAAAATTGGAGCACTTTAAATCTGGAAGATGAATGTAGACATGTTCTGCCGGATGTTAAATGAACATCTAGGATATAACTAACATAAAAATGTTTATAATCTAGAATATTCATAAAACAGATCTTTTAATATTTCTTTGTACACAGTAGATGTTTTCCAGATCAAATGCTCTTTAAAATATGTCTTGTATATGCATGTTTGCTGTCTGGCTGAATACCTGAAAATGGTTGAAACAGGATACAAAAAAATCATCAAATAGTTTCAGCCTCAGATGTCATGCTCCCAGACCATTGGCTGAACATCTGATAGAAACGACACACAAAATAAGAAACACTTCAGGGGTTTTGCAGTTGTCCTCTGATTGGATCGAAGAATACATTTGAAGGTTGATTGTGTCGTCACAGCATGTCAAAGGCTTTGGAAAAGGGAACATATTTAGAAGGTTTGTGAACCTTGTTTTTTTTGTCAGACAATTAATCATCAGTTTTAACATCCCTTTTAAAGGGGTTTATTTTTTATTAGTCGATGAAATCTATCCTCTGTAGGCTATATATTCCCATTCCAAAATGCTCTGTTTATCCTTTGGATGCAGTGTTTGAATTGAGATTGGTCTTCTCAATACTTCCTTTCCTTGTTTTTTTTTTTTTTCCCAACCCTTCAGGATGTGAGGAAAAGAGAAGGAAGATGAATTAAAGTGAAATGTCAACATTGTTGCGAATGGAGACATGATGATAAGTTGCATCCGAATGCAGTTTTAATAAGTGAATGGTCAGACAGGCCAGAATCCAAACAGGAGCAAACAGATAATCCAAAGTGTAAACCAAAATGGCGGTAAACAATCAAAGGTGATAGAAACAGTCCAAAGAGTCAAAAACACTTTGAAATGACAACAACATCCAGACAAGACTCTGCAACAGACGTGTGTGTGAATGGAGTATTTATAGTCCAAGTCATTAATGATAAGGTCCTTCAGCTGTGTGTAATCAGGGTGAACTTGAAACCGGTGTGTTAATGCAGGGTACAATGGGATTTGTAGTTTGTACACCAGAGTTTTTATGTGTTAAAAAGAAAAGTAAGAAAAATGTGATTTCCTTTGCTATGCTTCTAGCTGGAAGGTTAATAGTGATCAAATATTGGTTTAAGTAATGGATTATGGACATTTTGCACCACATGACCTTAGAATATATATGATATACTACAATAAGAGGCTGTAATTATATTTTTTTATATTACTTGGCAATTAGAAAAGGAAGATTGAGCCATCATAATACATTAGTAAGAGGCAAACACTTTTTACACCACTGTATATTTAATAATAATAATAATAATAATAATAATATATTTTTAAAATATATATAATATACAGTGGTGTGAAAGGAGTCTTTGCACCTTACCAATTTATTAACTATTTTGCATGTTTGTCACACTTTAATATTTCATGTCATAAAACTAATTTAAATATTAGTCAAAGATAACACAAGTAAACAGAAAAATAAAACATCACAATTTCAATTTTTTCCAATATTGTGGAGTTCTTCCATTGCTTTTCAAATATAGAACTTAAGAAAGATCAAATTCTGGAAGGAATGCATGTAGGGTTCAATAAACAGAGCTAAATCTGAACTCTTTATAGAGTAAAATGGCGAGAGCAAACATTGCAAAAAGGTCATAGGCACCATTGTTTTTTTAAGGAATTATGTTGAAAAATAATAATGGCATTCTAACCTACAATTATACATTTTAAACTTTCAATTAACCTTGTGCAAGGGTATTCTCATTTCCGCCAGCTTTATATTAATAGCAGTTGTTTATGGCATACCTGTGGACAAAGAACCCTGTTGCACTGCATGCATCACTTAGAAGGTTAAAACACAATTATTAAATTTACTGCTAAACTATTGATAATTACATACTTGAACACACATAATTCCCATTTAATAACAAACATTTCATTAACCTACACCAAACACAAGGGAATTTACATAAACAGTTACTGAAGGTGGATGCTATTACAGACCTCAGCATTGTTTTTTTAATTGCTTTGCTAATTAAAGCAATTAATGCATGAATTAGAAGACGGGAATATGATAATTACACATCAACCTCGGAATACTTAATTGTTATTTGGTTTCATCCTTTTTGGAAGTTCAATTAAAGTCAGCGTAGGCTTACTTTCTAAACTCACTAGTTCTAGTCTTGAAAAAGTATATATTGACCTCTATGGAAATGCTGTGAAAGCTATGCTGTGTGCATTGTTTGCAGACTGATGGTCACTCAAAGAAAGCTAACAAAAATTGGGTGCTGATGAGTGATGTCACTGTCACTGTGGCAACCTTTATGATAGTAATTCACGGTGAGGGATAAAGTAGCCCATGGTTGCGCATCATTAGCCGGCCTCATGAAGAGACACGCCTGGTCCGCTTTAGTTGATAACACCTGTCATTCCAACAAGCGCTCGCAATCATTCTCCACATGCTGTTTCTGTTTGTGTCTTTGTTAAAGGTGATTCAGTGGAGGGCTGAAGGTGATGTGCGCTTGACCCCTGCTTCCGTATTCAGAAGAACTGTTTATTCCACAAAATCAACGCTGTGTTTTCAAAAGTACCAGTATTTTAGTTCCAAGGGTAGACTGAAACCAATGTGGTATTTAAATGTTAAATGTAATATCCGTTAAGGCCCAATCCCAATTTTATTTTTGTACCCCTACCCCTTCCCCTTGAGTGAAGGGGAAGGGCTTCAAAATTTACCCCTAAGAAATGGGACAGCATTACAACACCTGTACACGTCATCATCTTATGCAATCGCGAGCTTGTACTTTATATAAGATCAACGATCGCGACTGCTGTAGTTATTCCAGTTGCGTTATTTTTTTGGTATTTATCTTCAGGAAATCCCTGAAGGCAACAATGTCATGTTATCATAACAATATAATGTGGCAATAAGCTCGTAACTGTACTGTGCATTTACAGACACGGCTCCAAATGAATCACCGCTGTTTTTCAGCCTTCATAAAGCACATAAACGCAGCTATTCTCTCAATAAAATCCATGTTAGCCATTTAGCAACGAAGCTAGAGTCAACAGGCAGACAGAAGCCGTGCCCATGACGTGAATCTGCGTCTTTTGTGAAATGAATTTGACGCGTGAATGAAGTGAGCAAACTCAAAATGTTCACACGTCTATTCACGGGCTAAGGGGAAGGGCTAAGGAGCAGAATTGGGATTGGACCTAATTAAGTTACCTGTATTTTGTGATTTAAGAGGGTTTTCTGTTAATTTATGCTTTTGCATAACTGAGAGCTTGATCTCTACTTTGGCAACTTTTGTTGTTAAAAGGTTTCAAGAGACTTGTAAAGAGCGCCTATGATGAAAAATAACTTTTGTAAGCTGTTTGGACAGAACTGTGTGTAGGTATAGTGTGTCCACAGTCAAATTAGAGTGATAAAATAATGGACGTTAAAATAGGACCAAATCCCAGTGATTCTGAGGCCCACCGCAACATGACATAGGAGTGCGCCCACCAAATTGATTGACAGGTGCCATGTTTCTGTAATAACATGTATACAGTACACATGTATACAGAACTTTTTTTTGCAAATCAACTGGGATTAAAATATTGGTTCCAACTTTCTGTGATTTTTTAAATAAGCTTTTTAAGTTTAAAACGCTTTGAAAACAGAGCATGTTTTTAATAAAGACAGTAAAATCACTATCTAATTCTTTCTGCTATAATAACCACGGCCGCATGGTGTCAGTAAACAATAATATGTGTCTGTGTGTGTGTGTGTGTGTGTACTGCAAATGAAATTTGTGTGTGACTCATCATTTCAGAAAGGCTTTAATAAACTCGACCACAAGTACATGAAATAAATTTACTTGGTATTTTTGATCAATGAGCAGTACTTCCGCATCATCCGAGTCTGTCTCTATCACTGACTGCTCTTCATCTGATGTAATGCAGGGAGAAGCAGGCGCAAGTGAAAATGGTGACGAGGAGAAGCAGCTCATTTGCATTTAAAGCCACAGGCTACAAAAGCTACAATGTACTCAGACACCAAAATGGACAGATTCTAGAGGCTATAATATATTATCTGATGGGAATTTTGAGCTGAGACTTTACAGACACATTCTGGAGACATCAAAACCTTGTCTCACATCTTGTAAAAGGGGTAAAATATGTGCCCTTTAAAGTGTTTTATTGATATTTTAAGTAGTATGGGGTAATATGTGACCCTGAACCACAAAATCATCATAAGTGTCAATTCTGAATCTAAATAAATCTGAATAAATAAGCTTTACATTGATATATGGATTATTGGGATGACAATATTTGGCCAAGATACAAGCTTTTTAAAAAAGTGTATATATTGAGAAAATTGCCTAAGAAAGTCTAAAAGCAGTGCTTTGTAAAGCATAATGTCAATAAATCTAAAAACACTGTGCAACATAAGATTGTTTTGTGGTCTAGAGTCACATACTATATTGTGTGGGAGGGTCATGTAAATTATACAAAATATGGCTAATCAGTTTTTATTCTTTTTCTGTTATAATATAGATTTATTTATATACAGTTGAAGTCAGAATTATTAGTCCCCCTGAATTATTAGCCCCCTTGTTTATTTTTTTCCCCAATTTCTGTTTAGCGGAGAGAAGATTTTTTAATTTCTAAACATAGTTTTAATAACTCATCTCTAATAACTGGTTTCTTTTATCTTTGCCATGATGACAGTAAATAATATTTGACTAGATATTTCTCAAGACACTTCTATACGGCTTAAAGAGACATTTAAAGGCTTAACTGGGTTAATTAGGTTAACTAGGCAGGTTAGGGTAATTAGGCAAGTTATTGTATAACGAGGGTTTGTTCTGTAGACAATCAAAAAATATATAGCTTAAAGGGGCTAATAATTTTGACCTTAAAACGAGTTTTAAAAAATTTAAAACTGCTTTGATTCTAGCTGAAATAAAACAAATAAGACTTTCTTCAGAAGAAAAAATATTATCAGACATACTGTGAAAATGTCCTTGCTCTGTTAAACATCATTTGGGAAACATTTAAAAAAGAAAACAAATTCAAAGGGGGGCTAATAGTTTTGACTTCAACTGTACGATGTCCTATGCAATTATTCATATGCTAATATTCAGTAATTCAATATATTTTAATAATAAACATGCACAATATCAATATCATGGGTACTTCAAAATATTTAGATTTTTTTAATTAAACTTTTAGAGTGTTTTTAGAAATATTCAGATTGCAATTGCAGTGTTCATATCAGTGCAAACTGCTTGCAGACTTAACTGGTTAGCTTAATATTTTTACGTTAATCTGGCCTGCTTGCTGAAATTTTGATTGATAATTCTGTGGAAATTTAATAGGCTAATGTTCATTAACACTGTGCAATAAGGCTCCAACAGTTAACATTGTTTCAGTAAACTAACTTACAAAGGAAAGTATGAAAGCATTTAATAATCTTTGCTGATGTTCATATCTTAGTTTAGACATATATTAACATGTTAAAATCATAGTAATAACCTTATTACCTGTTAACCTTGTTACCTGCCTTATTAACTTTTATTATACCTGTTAAAGTAATCTTTTTGCAGCTTTGGTCAATATCGTGATAATAGTGCATACTGTGATCAAATCTTTAACAATTAATCGCAAAAAGAAAATTTGAAACCATCAGAAGCCTTTGCAATATATTATTTCAGTCTGATACAATATATTCATTCATTCATTTTCTTTTCGGCTTAGTCCCTTTATTAATTTGGGGTCGCCACAGCAGAATGAACCGCCAACTTATCTAGCATATGTTTTTTACGCAGCGGATGGCCTTCCAGCTGCACCCCATCACTGGGAAACAACCATACACACTCATTCACACTCATACACTACGGTAAATTTTTGCATACCCAATTCACCTGTACCGCATGTCTTTAGACTTAGAAACCGGAGCATCCGGAGGAAACCCACGCGATCGCTGGGAGAACATGCAAACTCCACACAGAAATGCAAACTTACCCAGCCGAGGCTCAAACCAGCGACCTGATACAATAAATGAAGATGTCAAATGCTAAAACCTCTAAGTGCCTAAGGAAAGTTTGCTCTAAAATTAGCATTTTCAGCCTCCTGTTTAAACAAAATAACCTAAATAACCAAGTAAAATTACTGAAGCTAAAAAAAGCTACACAACAGAGTCTCACAAAAGCACTTTAGTTTAGTTTAGTTTTAGTTATTAGTTTATTATTAGTTTGTTAAATTATTTCAAAAACAGATAATGATGAAATTCAAAAGCATCATTAAACGCTGTACCCTTTCTACAGTAGGCTATACTGGTAGCCACAAATACAGTTCAATCGGGTACTATGATAAATGGCTACTTTCAAATGTTCATATTTGCATGTATGTGTAATGTAATGTAATGTAATGTGTATATATATAGCGCATTTATTGTGTATGGCCAAACACCCAAAGCGCTTCAAAATCATGAGGGGAGTCTCTCCACACCACCACCAGTGTGTAGCATCCACTTGGATGATGTGACGGCAGCCACAGGACAACGGCGCCAGTTGGCTCACCACACACCAGCTATTGGTGGAGTGAAGAGACAGTGATAGAGCCAATTCGGTGGATGGGGATGATTAGGAGGCCATGATGGGTAATTGCCGATTGAGGGACTTTGGCCAGGACACCGGGGTTACACCCGTACTCTTTATGAGAAATGCCATGGGATTTTTTGTCAAATCTGTCAAATATTTTTGTTTATATTGGCTGCATCTGAAATGGGATATTCCACTATACTACACTCAACAAAAATATAAATACAAGACTTTTGGTTTTACTCCCACTGTTTCATCTCAAACTTTTAGGTACACAAAGGGGCTGTTTTTCTCAAATATTGTTCAGAAATTTGTCTATACATGTGTTAGAGAGCACTTCTCCATTGTCGAGTTAAGCCACTGTCAGAAATTGTGTTCGACGGCGATGCAAAAAGGGGGAGAAGAAATAGATGATCTGACACTGCTAAAACAAGCAATTGCTCCATATTTTAAATTTTTGCATAGAAGAATCATGTTTTGATCTTCTATTGGTCTCACGCATTCACATGACAATAAATCGCAGGTCAGAGTTCACCAGGCTTGAACTTTGGATCACAGTGACATGTGAAACTAGTTGCATGGGCTTGTGTTTCCGGTCTGCAGTATTCACATGCATATGAACGGAAGTCATTTGGTGAAAAGTGCGGTGTGATTGGGGCTTTAATCCATCAACCTCACAGGTGTGGCATATCAAGATGCTGATTAGACCGCATGATTATTGCACAGTTGTGCCTTAGGCTGCACAATAAAAAGCCACTTTAAAAAGTGCATTTTATCACACAGCTCATATGCCACAGATGTTGCATGTTTTGAAGGAGCATGCAGTTGGCATGCTGACTGCAGGAATGTCCAGAGCTGTTGCCTGTGAATTGAATAATATTTTCTCCACCATTAGCTATCTCCAAAGGCATTTCAGAGAATTTGGCAGCACATTCGACAGACCTTACAACCGCAGACCATGTGTAACCACAACAGCCACAACCAGCATTTTACCACTAAGATCATCTGAGACCAACCACCTGCTGGATTATCTCGGCAAAGAAGAAGTGCTCACGAAAACAAATCTAGACAAATGTGTGCACAATATTCGAGAGAAATGAGAAATAGGCCTATTGTGTATGTAGAAAAAAATTCTAGATCTTTGAGTTCAGCTCATGAAAAATGGAAGCAAAGACAAAAGTTTTGCTTTATAATTTGAAAAACAGTGTGTGACACAAATGTGTATGAATTATACACAGTCATGTATAGTCACAGTAGTCACCTGGATGACCAACTACTTTCCACAATATTCTGAAGTGTGCTTCTGATGAACAGGTTCAGTCAATGAGATTTTGGAGGGTTGGGCATTGTAGCCAATCACAGATGTGTCTTACAAAAGCAGTTGCCAGTTAGAGGTGTGTGCGATTGTGAGCCATTGATGCATTCCAGTCCAATTTTTGACGTTTCAACCGCATTGCATTCTGGGACATATAGGTGCTGGAGTGGACATACAGTGCGGGAAATAAGTATTTAACACATCACCATTTTTCTGAGAAAACAAATATGTCTAAAAAGGCTGTTGACTTGTAATTTTCACCAGATGTTGATAACAACCAAAGTAATCTATTCATGCACAGAAAATAATATTAATTAGTTTACAAATTAAGTTGTGTAATAAAATGAAATGACACAAGAAAAAGTATTGAACACATGAAGAAAGGGAGGTGTAGAAAGGCAGTATAAGACCAGACTGCAGCAGAAATAGTTCTTCAGCAAGCATCTGCCCTTTGTCATTGTAAATGAATATTCGCTGCTTCAGTCCAAAGTCTACATTACCAGGATGATGAAGATGAAACCAGAGTGGACATTTCAGCAAGACAATTATCCAAAACATAGCCATGGAAACTCTTTCAGACAAAGAAAATCAAGCTGTAGAATGGCCCAGCCAATCACCTGACTTTAGTCCATAAGAAAATACAAAATAAAGATCAGGTTTGATACATCAGACCAACAGAACCATCAAGATTTTTACACTCTGTTGAAGTCTGTGAAAAAACTCACACCTGAGCAATTCATGGCTTCATTCTACATAAGACTAGTGTCTTTAAGGTTCCATCACCAAAAAAGTCTTGTAAGTATTAAATACATTTCAGTAGTTCAGTACATTATTTTTATCAATTAAAAAAAAAAAGTAGATTTTTTTTGTTTTTTGTTACATTTTTATGTTTGTATTATTTGGGTTTTTTACCAAAATCTGGTTCAATTCCATGTCAACAACTCCTTTAGAAATGTTATTCCCAGAAAAAAAAATGACGTGTTGAATAATTTTTTCCCAACTGTATGAAGCTGTCTTGCTTCCTTGCTCAAAATCGACGGATCGAGGGTATGTCCATGTATGTCCACACTTTAAAATGGCAGTGGGGACTCCCCCAGGGAACAAGAGAAGTAAAGTTTGCAAGTGCATGCCTAAAAGTGGATTCTGATTCTCCCTAACTTGTACTAAATAAATTAAGCCAAAACAATTGTATTATCGCCCCCTGTTGGTTGATTCCCCTGTTGGTTGACTCGCAGGTAGCACATCATGGAAGCCAATGGAATGTGAGCCAAACATATAATAATTTGCCATATATATATATATATATATATATATATATATATATATATATATATATATATATATATATATATATATACAGTTGAAGTCAGAATTAATAGCCCCTCTGAATTATTAGCCCCCCAGTTTATTTTCCCCCCTATTTCTCTTTAACAGAGAGATTTTTTTAACACATTTCACATAATAACATAACATAATAGTTTTAATAACTCATCTCTAATACCTGATTTATTTTATTTTTGCCATAATGACAGTAAATAATATTTTACTAGATATTTTTTAAGACACTTCTATACAGCTTAGTGACATTTAAAGGCTTAACTAGGTTAATTAGGTTAAATAGGCGGGTTACGGTAATTAGGCAAATTATTGTATAATGATGGTTTGTTCTGTAGAATATTGAAAAAAATATAGCTTAAAGAGGCTGTTAATTTTGACCTTAAAATGGTTTTTAAAAAATGAAACACAGCTTTTATTCTAGCCGAAATAAAATAAATAAGACTTTCCACAGAGAAAAAATATATTATCAGACATACTGTGAAAATTTCCTTGCTCTGTTAAACATCATTTGGGAAATATTTAAAACTTTCAAAGGGGTACTAATAATTCTGACTTCAACTGTATGTATATATATATATATATATATATATATATATATATATATATATATATATATATATATATATATATATATATATATATATATATATATATTCATTCATTCATTCATTTTATTTTCGGCTTAGTCCCTTTATTAATCCGTGGTCACCACATCGGAATGAACCGCCTACTTATCCAGCAAGTTTTTTCACAGCGGATGCCCTTCCAGCTGCAACCCATCTCTGGGAAACAACCACACACTCTCAAACACTATTAATTTAGCCTACCCAATTCCCCTGTATCGCATGTCTTTGGACTGTGGGGGAAACAGGAGCACCCGGAGGAAACCTACGCGAACGCAGGGAGAACATGCAAACTCCACACATGCACGTCAACTGACCCAGCCGAGGCTCGAACCAGCGACCTTCTTGCTGTGAGGCGACAGCACTACCTACTGCGCCACTGCGCCACCCATATATATATATATATATACATACATACACACACACACACACACACACATATATATATATATATATATATATACACACATACACACACACACACACACGTAACCATGTTTTTGTGTATTGATTACCATTTCTGAAAACATATCTACTATAAATTACTATTGTATTTTATTATTGCTATGAACTGGTTGCACTCATGTTTTAATTTAATGATGTTTAATCATTAAAAACATTCACCCACAAATGAAAATAGTCATCCTTTACTCACTCTTTACTTTAGGATTTCTGCAGCTTTTACAAAGTTAAATATAAGACTAAGAAATTTTTAAAACAATTATGAATTATGAACAATTATTTGCCCTATCAGAAAATATATATTATAATTGAATACATATAATAACACAATAATAAATTAACAATAAAAATGTAATATTTTAGATATTTCTTAGCAAAATATTTTAAATATGGTGTAATATATTTAAGCAAGCAAGCTCTACTTGTATCCATACACACTTCCACAACATAAACTTTCTTTAAAATAATAAAAACAAAAAAAAAATTTTTTAGGAATGTTTTAAGTTTTAAAAACTATAATAAACTACATCTATGCACAAAAATCTGTCCAGGTTGGTGTCCTCAGCAGTAGATACATACAGTAGAGCACTTTTAAACAAATGTTATTGCAAGGAAAATAATTAAACCATTATGATAAATAGAGAAAAAAAATTACCTTTTTTTAATAAAAAGTTAAAATTTTTATTAAGATGGATTGTTGGTGATTGTATGGGTTTTGGCCAGACTGGGTAGCAATACATGAAGAAGATTTAAGACCTACAACACAATATTTCAGTAAATTTAAGACTTTTTAGGGCCTACAATTTTGATTTAGAGATTGAAGACATTTTAAGGTTTTTTTAAAGCTGGAAATCTGTAACCACTGATTTCAAGAAACAGCAAAGAAAGCTAATATTGGTACCAACCTACATTTTGGTTCCATGACAACACGGTATTGGCATACTGTTCTGGATTCAATCAGAGCACGGTGGAACTTCAAACCATTCAACCAAACGCATGTCTGAAATTGGAATGCAAATCACACTAAAACAGAACGCAATCTCCCAAGATCATCTTGAAACACTTCTGGGCTCAAGAGTAAATATTTAGCAATAAGAGCAGGCATAAGGTGGATGTGATTACAGACACATAAATGACTTCACCCTGCAGGAGTGAAACAGGAATCAAGGACACAGACACTGCTCCCTCTCAGCACGGCTGGGTGTTAATGAAGCTCACCCCAGGTACGCTGATCTAAGATTCACAACGCTTTTACCAAACATGACCTTAAACATACTCAGAGACTGATGTCAGATCTCTGCAAAAAAATAAACAAATATATAAATAGTCAATCTATGATGAAAGAACTTGCTGTTCTGAAGAGAAAGAGTGGATATGATGTTTTCTGCAAATGTTGAAAGGAGAAAAAGAAATCTTAAAAGATGCTATTATAATAATAAACAAGGCATAACAAGAGTATGGTAACTATAAATGCAACACTGGCGCCATCGTGTGGTTGAAAAGACCCACATGCATATGGAGGTATTTTTTTACAGTCCATGGGAGATGAATAAATGCTTGTGGGGAAATAACATAAACAATAAATTAAACAAACACCATGTTATGATAAAAACAACTTTACTGACTTAATCTGCAGCAAACTCAACAAGGTTTCCATAGGACAGATTTTTTTTTGTCTTTTAGAATTGTAATGGTTTTTAGTTATTAGTATAAACAACATTGAATGGACCAACGAACGAACAAACAAACAAAAACAAGCTTAAAGAGTCCAATTGTATATAGTGAGGCACATTAAAGTAGGCAAAACTTCAAAGACAAGGCAAAAATCAACTGTTTTCATACATTAATCATATGTATATATTTATATACAGTTTTCTTTCTTCAGGCCCACTCTGTGAGGGACCCATGTTTAACGGGTCATCCTTGACTAGTGCTGTTTTCAGAAGCCTAAAAGATAAAACAATAACAAAAAATAAATAAATTATACAATTAATTTAAACGACAGAGTTTATGGTATATTTTATGGTTTCTATATATCTGTTTGTCCCTTTAATTCAATGTTAGCAATGTTACCTCACACATTAAATCAACAATTACAATATTACCTAATTGGATGGATCATACTTGCAATATCAAAATGATCAACCTCAGCTTTATCTACACTTACACTTTTTTTCCCTTCAAATACAACATTTACACGACTAGCAGATCCAAATATTCAATCTTGTCATGCTACTGAATGTACACATCATCTTGTTTAACTACACATATCAACATTTAAATGAGAAAAATGCCCCCCAAAAAACTTTTTCTTACACAATTAGTACTATTTTTCTAGATCATGCAGGTGATAAAGAACAACATTTTCTACAACTTATGTCAGTGTTGTCATGTCAATTTTACAACACTGCGTCTCAGGGTGGCAAGAGTTACATGTCCATCACCAACATTACATGGAGGATTTTAACCTTAGGAAAAAAATAGAAACATCCTGTTTGGATCAGTATCAGTTTTTTTAAAACAGATTTTTGTTCAAATTTTAAGTTTCGATCTAAACATAATAATTATAAATAGTAAATATTTTTTTGGATAATTTATTAATTTTTTGAACATTAATCCAATGAACTGAACTGGTTCTGTGTTCTTTTGTTTGCCCAAAATATCTGCTTGCTGCATGAGGAATAGGTGATAATGGTAAGGAAAGTGGAGCTATCAGGTCCATTAGCATATAAGTAGAGTTAAGTGGAGATATAAGTAGAGTAGAGATATAAATGAGTAGAGAGCAATGAGCTTGCCAGACAATATTGTGTAAATTGTGGAAAGTGTAAATAGTTTATTTGAAGTTTCTTTAAAATACGTCAGTATGATTGGGGCTGATTTTCTTAAATATTAATCAGCTTGAAAATTTCTCAGAATTAGTTTTTTAATAGAAAGCACCAGCCAAGAAAGACATTTTTTTGATCCTATATACTGTTCTCTGCAGATACAGACATACACATTGTAGACTATTAAAACAGGGATAAACATAGTAAATGTCAAAGTTGTCATTTACTTCATCAAATTTTGTAAATATAGTTTATACATGGCAACTATTCTAATTGTGTTTTGATATCTGTGGCATGTAGATTAGGCATGGGACGATAACCGCTTTCAAGGTATACCGCGGTTTGGAAAAGTCAAGGTTTTCATATCGCCAAAATTTTCTCTAATACCGTATGTGTAAGATTTTTTTTAGGACAATGGTATCTCCAGCAGAAAAGATATGCAAAAATGCCATTTTAAATCGTGAATAAATCTGTGTTTTTGAAACTAATGAAGACAGCAGACGTCAATGATTAATTTTCATTATTTGGCCTGGCACGTTTACTGCTCCAAAATATTATAAATGTTTCTCAAAATAAAATATATTGTGTTCAAAGGGGAAAAAACTTTTAGTTTTTTTACACAGACATTTTAAAAGAATATATTTTTGAGCAGTAATCACAATACCGTGATACCGTGAAACCGCAATATTTTTATCCAAGGTTCTCATACCGTCAGAATCTTATACCGGCCCATGCCTAGTGTAGATATACAGGCAGCTGTTATGGGCCTGCATAGGCAGTACACACTGTAAAAAAAAACCTTGGATCTTCATTACTATTGTTACAACTTTCTGCTACCCCAAAGGCCCAGCATTGCAATATTATATTTCCCCAATACATTTTTAAAAAATGTAAAAGCTAATTTATTTCTGCATTAGACGCCTCCAATAACATCTAAAAAGTGTATTTTTCTACATTTGGGTCTTTCAGGGTAAACCACACCCTGGCACTAAACATTTTTTTAACTACAATTTTTATGTATATGACCATATGTATATGCTATTTAGCATCTTCAAAACCATTAAAAGGGAGAGTGTGGAGAAAGAAGCAGAAAAAAGATGGACTGCCACCACAAAACCTACCTTTAGTGAGTCTGAGGCTCTTCTGAGTTCTTTGATAACTGACGACAGGGCTTCGGGATTGATGCCCTGCTCACAAAGACGGACACATATCGACAAAGACTCCATGTCCAATCCTGTATTCAGCAGCCTTGATATCTCCAGGAGAACTGAGTGTGAAAGAATGAAACAAATCATGTCAACCATGTAAGTTATGTAAATGTTTTATTTAGAAGTCATTCAGTTAATGCAATAAGTGTAATTATTTCCTTTCTGAAAAAAAAACAGAAACATTACAGAAGTTCTAATGGTTTTCATTTTGGGTGAACTTTAGTTTAATTTAACCTCATATGACAAAATATTTAAATAGGTTCTAGTAAGGCTTGGGACACATTCCACTTGAATGCCACCAATAAAATGCAACAAATTACCAGTAGAGACCCCAATGGCCCGATTTAATTTACATTATTAACATTTTCATCACTTATGTTTCTTACGTTTCTTATGTTTTGTTTGTGAGGAATTGTTGTTGTTAAATAGAAAAAGCATTTTACAAAAAACTTTTATTCTAAATCTTGGACCTTATTCTTGAAAAAAAAAAATATATCACCAATAAAAAAAAAAGTGTAAAGCACCAAAAGCGGACCATATTAAAGTTAACACTTAGGCTATTCTTGTTATCCATGTATTTTCATATGTACTTTTTTTTTACAAGGGAGCTAGAAAACTCCTCAAGCTGTACATTATTATTATTTATTTATCTTTTAATGTACAGGGTTCATACACATTTTCACTACTAAAATTCCAGGCCTTCTCCAAGACCTTTCAAGTAAATTTTCATGACCTAATGTTTCATGTCTACGTATATGTGGTAAATAATAGGAAAAGCAATGCACGTTCAAATGTATTACAGCATATCATAAAACACTCAACAATCTATTTAGTTTAAATAAATTTTTATATCTATGTAAAATGTATTTAGGTAATGCTTACACGGCACTAATAATGTGAGAGTAGGGCTGAGCAATATATCGTTTGAGCATCGATATTGCAATATGTGTATCCGCAATAGCCACATCACAAAATTAGACTGCTCATCAAAGATTAAAAAGTTATTCTTTTTCTAGGTTATTTATACAATGATGACCATGTTATTTTACATTTCATTGTATTTGATTACTTTTACACTCCTTAGAAAACCATAAAGCACTGTTTGTTTTTGCTCAGTTGTGTTTATATATGCTTGTAATTTATTATAATTTATGCTGATGCACTGCATAGAAAAAGATTTAATTATCCCAGTTGATCTATATGAATGAAATCTTCCCAAGTAGAGCTGTTCAAATCACCTGGTGATTATTATATTCATATCGCAATATATATATATAATCGCAGCTAGGCATGGGACGATAACTGTTTTCAAGGTATATCGCGGTTTGGAAAAGTCAAGGTTTTAAAACCGTCAAAATTTTTTGCTATACCGTTAGAGTATAGGTAAGAGTAAGCCTTTTTTATTTACATTTTATTTTTTAGGACGACAATATCTCCAGCAGAAAAGATATCCAAAGATGCCGTTTTAAATTGTAAAAAAATCTGTGTTTTTGAAACAAATTAAAACAGCAAAAGTCAATAATTCATTTGAATTATTCAGACTGAAATGTTTACTGTTTCAAAATATTTAAAATGTTTCTCAAAAAAAATATGTTGTGTTCAAAGGGGGAAAATGTTTTTTTTTTTTACCCAGACATTTAAAAGAATATATATTAGAGCAGTAATCACAATACCGTGATACTGTGAAAACGTGATATTTATATCCAAGGTTATCATACCGTCAGAATCTTATACCGGCCCATATCTATTCGCAGCAAAACGAAATATCGCAATGTCAGATTTTTACAATATCGTGCAGCCCTTTGCGAGAGCATGTTTTTGGCAGAAAAGGACAGAAAAGAGGTAAAGACAACTAACTTATATTCAAGTAAATATTTGTTAAATATTTCCATGACTTTTCCAAAACTTTGTGGGTTTTTCTGTTTTCCCAAACTTTTCCAGGCCTGTAAAATGCCAAGTCAAAAAAAACACTTTTCCAGGTTTTCCATGACCCCTGAATATATATATATATATATATATATATATATATATATATATATATATATATATATATATATATTTTTTTTTTTTTTTTTTTTAATCGTTCAATATTTAAATGGCCAAATTTAGACTGAGGAAAGTTGAATGTGCTGCTCAGTTTGTTATTTGCCTAATAAATGACAATAGCTCAGTTTTTAATTTAAAACTTAAACAGATTTTTTTTTTCTAATGATACATACATAATAAATTTGCATTTTTAATCATATTTCTTTATTTAAAATCTTAAGGAAATATTTTAGCACATCAAAAAGTGTGGTAATGTTGACCATTAGACAAGCTAGTACAGCTGAAAAGAGTGCTTAAAACTGCACTGAATGCAGTATTTAAACCTCATAATTAAATAAAAATTTAAGTGAATAACTGCAACAAGGTCCACTTATTGAGAAGAAAATAACCACTCCTTTCACCAGGCTGCCTACGGGCATGAATTATAATAGCATTTCGTCATTCAACTGATGCATCTAATCTTACCATCCATAGTCTCGCGGACAGCGTTCATGTTTGCGCTCGCAGGACTAGCCATGATGCTATCGTTGCTAAAGCTACTTGATAACTTAACGAGAATAACAGCGCACTATCTTTCATACAGACGACACTGACACGTCTCTGATAGTTGCTGGCGTTCTCTCACCATTCGCGAATGTACAACAAGGGTGACCAACATAAAACGCATTAAATCACAAGCACGAACTAACTGTCAGCCGTTATATTTACACCTCCCGCTTGTTGTTGTGGTAATCCTGTCAATAAAGTTTTACACGTTCGAAAGGAAGTTACGTCCACACTACATGTTTGCCGTTCTCCTCACCTGATTGGCTGTTTCGCAGGTTTTGCTCGATTGTGATTGGTCAGCACCGCTTGAGCGAAAATTAAATCAGACGTTGGAGCAATTCATAGATCACAGTTGGGCTTGTTTGAGTTTCGTTGCGATGTAAGTATTTAATTAACTACCACATGGTTAATGTTTTCCCCTGCTTTTTATCAAGTTAAGACTGCTGATTATGAAATGTAGAAGATTGTATCAATGGTCTTTTGTGTATATATAATCAGATATATAAGTAAACATGATGTTCATTGCTCTGATTTGTTGATATTTTAAATAATTTCCTCTTTTCCGTGTTTTACTCTCACACATTCAGCGTGCTCAGCTGGATGTCTTTTTTGAGATGGGAGACATCGCAAAGATTCATATAACACCCGAGACTCCTGCTAGACCTGCTATCTTGAACCCGTTTGAGAGCCCAAACGACTATCACCGTCTGCATGAGTCTGTGGTGCCCAGTCCGTCGGTCTTTAAAAGCTGTAAGAGCTCGTCAGCGGTGAGTAACTGACTCTACATATGAGGGAAGAATTAAAGAGATAGGTCACCCTCCCAGAATGTCAATTTCCTCACTATTAATCACACTAAAGTGGTTCTAAACCATTATAAATTACTGTCTTCTGCTGAACACAAAACAAGATATTCTGAAGAATGTTGGGGACAAAAACAGCCATTGATATTCATAGTAGGAACTAAAAAACACTATGGAAGTTCAATTCATGTTTATTTCTATAGCGCTTTTACAATGTAGATTGTGTCAAAGCAGCTTAACGTAGAAGTTGTAGTAAATTGAAACCATGTCAGTCCAGTTTTAAGAGTTGAAGTTTAGTTTAGTTCAGTGTGGTTTAAAATTCACTGCTGGAAGTACAAACACCACAGCTCCACAAGTCCCAAACCAAGCAAGCCAGTTGTAAGGAACAAACTTCAGCAATTGACGAAAGTGAAGAGAAAAAAAATCAGTCAATGGCTGTTAATTTCTGAACATTCTTCCGTAAATCTTTCTTTGAGTTCAACAGAGGAAAGACACTCAAACAGGTTAAGGATGAGTAAATGATGAGAGCAATTTCAGCGTTACGGATGTGACATTTGCAGTAAAAACTCAAAGCATAAATTCACATATAATGTATATGGAAACATCTGATTAAGTTTTCCAAAACGACTAACCACAGAGTTTAGGATCAGAAAAATGTCTATCTGTAAGCATTTTTTATATTTTAAATGAGGAAAATAGACATGACCAAAAAAGTCTGTGAGTTAACAGTATACAACATACTTTGTAGAATTTCTGTGAATTAAACAGCACAACACAAAAGAAATAATTCTAATCAAAAGGATAAGAGTTAGCTCACTGTAGAACTAAAATTATTGATTTGATTTTAATTTACATTTTTACATTTATGAGTAAAAAGCTTTGTTATGGATGTGACATCTCTCCCTTATGATTGTGACAGATGTGAAATTGTCACTCGTGTGACTTCGGTAAATCAAATATAATTGTTTGAAAACATTGACGGAGGCATTTTGTGTATTTTTACAGTACTGTAAAACACAAGCCTACACAAAAAAACTTAGAAAGGGTTTCGCTATTTTGCCTAAAACTTTATATTTTTCATGGCAAGGTTGACATTTGCATGTAATTGCTCATGACAGAATTTTCATTTTTGGTTTAACTAATCAATACAAGTGTCATTTCTGTTTGTATTTTCTATCGTAGACACCAGCTAAGTTCAAATGGTCTATTGATGAAATGGCAAATTTGCTTCCTGTGGAAATAGACCCAGAGGACATTCACCGCCAGGCTGTGTTTTTTAGCCAAGCCAGGTATGTATTCCTGTTCTTATGTTCATCATGTTTACAATAATGTTCATTTGTTTGTAAAGATTTGGTTGTATGTCTAACTCAAATGTGTTGTAATGCATTAAAGGGCGGATTCTGAGATTGAGGAAAAACGACAACATGCTATTGAACAGGTAAAACTGTTTTTCTCGCTAAATGTAGCAAATCCTGAACACAAACAAATATTTTATTTTAAACAAAGAGAAGGAAGCTTTAACAGATTTTTTTTTTTGTTGTACAGTTTTTCACTAAAGGTGCCATTGTTCCCTCTCCATGGGGACCACTAACATCAAAGCAATCAATGAAACTGCCGCATCATAAAAGTAAGTCATGAGGTTTTGTTTTCATGCTGGTTTAGTTTTTGGGACTTATGTAGCTACGCATCGATGCGTTTGCTCATCAGTATTTGAACTTTTAGCATTGAAAATTAAACCACACTGAACTGAACTAAACTGAACTTCAATTCTGAAAAAATGGACTGACACCGCATCAATTTACTAGAACTTTTTATGTTAAGTTGCTTTGACACAATCTACATTTGTAAAAGTGCTAGAGAAAAAAAGATGAATTGAATTGAATTGTGTTTAGTACAATCATATGGGAGTTAAGATATACATTTTGATCTAATTTTAGGTCCCTTGTCCCCACTGGTAACAGAGGAAATTCAGCCACCAAAGAAAATAAATGGTTTGTTCAGAGCTTTTAAGAAAATTTTATAATAAATGGTCAAGTTTAGAAATGTATGCATGTAGATTCAGAATAATTGGTCTTTGTTGTTTGTGTTCTAGCCATCTGTCAGACAGTACTGTCTCTACCTGTGGACTTCAATCTTGAGAAAGTTCTGGGTAACTTTTTTTTCTTCTTCTTTTTTTTTTATGTATTAAATAGAACGTTACTACAACACATTAGGAGATACACATCTTTCACTATGTCATCTGCTTTATTCCCTCAAACCATTTTAAACAGCATTTCAGTTTTTGTCATCATTAATTTAGAGCATAAGTCTCAAACTCAATTCCTGGAGGGTTGCAGCTCTGCACAGTTTTGCTCCAACCCTAATCAAACACAGCGGATCCAACTAATCAAGGTGTTCAAGACTACTAGAGACTATTAGAACAGTTGTGTTTGATTATGGTTGGAGGAAAACTGTGCAGAGCTGCAGTCCTCCAGGAATTGAGTTTGAGACCTATGATTTAGAGAATACATTAAATATTAGTAATTTATATGAGTATTTAAATGTATAATTTGTCATGTATAGGACACTAGTCTTCTCAAGTTAGGAGGAGTCTATAAGATTAAAAGTAATTGTTTGTTTGTTTGTTTGTTTATTTAGGGGCAATACTCTTGTCATTGTTATTCAAAGACAAACGATGCTGGGTTCATAGGGCTTATAGCATAATGCTAATTTGCAGCCCTCGTCCCTGGTTAGGCTTTACATAATCAAAAAAAAAATCTACAAATAAAAAAACATGATATTACAGCAGACATGTATGTACAGAGCCATAAACATAAACACGTTGCTGTAAAAATTCTAGTATTAGGGATTCTATGTTGATACAAAAATAGACTTTGAAATCAATTCTGTTCTTTTGAGCCTAAAAAACTTAAAGTAAAGCTCTACAAACATCAAATTTACTATATTAAAATAGTGAATTTTGTGTCAATACCGTTTCACTATTGTTTATACTGTGATTTTGGTCAAATATAAAGTATGAGAGACTTGTTTTAAAAACCTTCCAAGCCTCATGCTATATTCCTTTTAAAATTAATTTTATTTTTGCATTTATCTTTTTCATATTATGACCTATTAATGAAGAGATTATTAGGTCATATGTTCATACTTGACATAACAAATTTTGGACCATCATATCTTAAAAGTGGATTTAAATATCGCAAATTCTAGAAGGATTTTGTCTGCTTCCACTGCCCACTTATTAACTTGAGAATCTTTCTGTATTACCAGGTGATTACTATAAGACTGAAGAGTTAACAGAGCAGGTGCAGGAGAGCCTGAGCTCCTCTTCACTGCGGCGGAAGCTGTTTCTTGATGGTCATGACAGCGGCTCTGAGTCTTCTACCCCTTCCAGCCCAGACAGAAATTCTCCTAGCATACCTCCCAGCAGTCGAGAGTTGATGTCTTCTGCTATCGTCTCTCCACTTCAGTGTGGCATTCCAACCGGGACTCCCATGTCTGTACGTAACACATCATAGATTCCTAGACTGAAAGTACACCTTTGTAGACCCCAAAATATGTGCATTAAGGGTATGAGGTATGAGGTGTTTGAATTTAGTATTGTTTTTATATTATTCATTTACTGTTACTTATTATCATCTCCAGGGACAATTTTCTTCAAGTCCCATCCAAGGCCAGTGTCGAGCATACAGTTTGGGCAGTGTCACAAGTCCTATGTTTTCAGAGAGATCATCGCCAGCTTTCAAATCTCCTATTTTGTCACCTATCAGATTACAGAATTCTGTGACACCTGAATCAGGTAAGAAATCCCAGATCGTGCCAGTGTTTGTGGGTGATTATTATAGAATTGCGTCACAAAGTCACAAAGCTAAACCTATGTAAAACTAATGATAAATAACTAATTTAATAATTACATACTGTATCAAGTTATGTCTAAAAATACAGTAATGTATGAGTTATAGGGACATTTTGTTTAAAAACTTATACTATTTATACTACTATTTATATACTACTTATATTAACTCTCACTATACTTGTTTTTGACTGTCTCTGTCCTCTATCATACATTCAGCTTCAGTTATCATGAAACAAATAAGTCTGTTTTTTTTTTTCTGGTCACACTACTTGGCTAAATAATCATTTGCATGAAACATTTTGTCTGTTATTTTTAACAGAATTTAACTTATTTTTAAGAATTTAAGTTATGAAAAATAAATGGTATCTGTCCCTACTAGGGCTGCACAATATATCGTTTCAGCACCGATATCGCAATGTACACATCAGCAGTATTCCTATTGCAGGATCTGCAATGCTGAGTCTGAATTATAGTTGACAAAGTATGAGCAGCATTTTTTGCATTGTGATTATTCCATTTCTGTACCTGAATACTGTTAGACTCCACAGAAAAAAAACATCACATAGAGATATTCAAAACAACTGGTCAAACTATTCATATCGCAATATTTATCGCAGAAAAAAAAATATTGCAATATCAGATTTTTTCATTATCGTGCAGCCCTAGTCTCTACATTCTTGTTCACTCTGTTACATCACTTATAAAAAGGCATAACAATCATTAAAGCATTAAATAAATATTTGAATTTTCTTTAATGTGCCTCCTTAGTTCACACTTAAATATTTCAATGAAAGTAACAACACATTGCCATGTCCACAGTTCTCTGATATTTTTATATTTAACTTTAGTGCTAAATTTGTTAAGCTGCTCATGTATAAACGCTTTAAATGCTGTGCAACAGACTATAGACTTGACTAAGTTACAGATTCTTATTTGATCATTTTGATTCTATCAATATTGTGATTTAAGGCATCTCCATTTATTTATTTTGACTTTATATATGTAAATTCAATAATTATTATTGAATATATATTATTATATTATTGTTATCAAGAATTGGTATTAATATATTATTGTTATCAAGAATATAAGTTGTACCCAACCTAAAAGTAGTACTGATGTATGTCATATTTTGTTTTAATAAAAAAGTAAAATAGTCTACTTGTAGTACTAAATGAATAACAAATAAATAATGATTTTTAAAAATTATTTCTCTTAAAATCCATTCATTTTAACAGTATAAAATATAAAACAAACTATAACTAGTGTTGTGTGGGAAATATGATAAACTCGTGTGTGTCTCATTTGATCCCAATCAAAATGTGTACTCAACTTTTAGTCAAGTCAAAAATGTTTCAGACAAACACATCAACATTTCTTACATTATCATTTTATTAATAAAATAAAAGGGTAATGACAGTTCTTACACCACTATCAAACAGTACTTCTCAATGACAGTCTGCAGTCTCTGCTGTCAACCATATTCATGTAGTCCTGAACTTCAGTATTTACCCAGACTCACTGCAGCAGTTTATTTTTTTTGTCCACTGTATTAAGTATTTTGGGGTATAATATGTCACCGTTTAATTTATTTTGCCATCTTCACTACATACATGACCTATAGTTTCCTGCACTCACTAGTAAAAAAATCTCAACAATTTTAACAGAACCTTAAATGGAACCAACAGTGTAGCCTACTGGTTTAGCAAAGAACAAAAGGTAGGCAAAATACCAGTGGCCACAAACAACCATTGTTTGTTTTAATGGTAAGAAATAGAAACTGAAATCAACAAAATTTTTTACATTTTTAGCTTGTTCTAATACAGTATTGCTTTGTTATTGTTTTGTTGTTTACCATATCTCATTAGATGTGACATGCTTTAAATATAAAGGAGTTTATATTATCAGTAACCATTAAGTTTGTGATCATTCACCTAAAAAATACAACTTTTTTATTTTATTTGGTTCAAAAAATCAACTGAATCCACTCTTCTGATGGGATCAGGATAATCATGTTTTTTTTGTTGTTTTTTTTTGATTAAATAGATCCCAATCTGAGTTCAAAGATTTGAATGACCCAAAGGGCAGGTTTAACCCAAGCCAAATATAAGATTGGATTACATGATCTGGTCTTAATTCATCCCTCTGTTACTTCTGAAAAACCCATTTCCAAGATTTGATCCAATGCGTGATCCACTGGGCCCTGGTGTCTAAACTTCTGGTCTGACTATTTTCCGCTTTCTTTATGCAAGTCACTTTGGGTTGTAAGTCACAGCATATTTGAAGTGACAAAAAATATGACTTGCATCCTGGATAAGGATTTCCATTCATCAAAGAAGATAAGTGTACATAAATTGACAAAATGTTATCTTCACAGGTGAGAGGAAAAGACTATCATTTTTATCTCCTAACTGCGTACCAACGGGCAGCTCAGACATGGACGTGAACCGCAGTGGTGAAAGCCCATTGGTGGAGGGCTGTTCACCTATCAGAAGCTGCTCCCCCTTTCAGTCCCGGTCCCGAAACAGAGCCTGTATGTGGGCTTCTCCTGCTCACATTTCCCCAATCCTCCACCCAGTCCTCCAGGACAAAGAAAACATCCACATAACAGAACATTTACCCACCATGGACCTAGACGCCACCTCGACAGCCCCTCGTGCCCAGCGAGAAAGTCTCCATGCTGGGAGCAGTGAATCAGAAGCTTCTGTGGCTGTTTCTGAACAAATGGAACAAGATGAGCTGTTTGTGAAAGACACGGGAGAAAACGTTGAGACTAATGGAAATGAATGTGAAAGTGATGTTGAGGATGAAGGGGAGGATGAACTCCGAGAGGAGGAATCGTGTGCTTGGGTTCCTGAAGAGGACACTACGTCACCGGTTCGACTATCCAGCTCTGGAACAGGAAGTGTGCCTAATGCAGAAAGTACACACATGTTCTTATCCCTGCTAGCGGAAGGAAGCATCACCCCGTATGACACTAGCATGCAGGTTAGTTTGCACGCTGTCAGATGAACAGAATCCAGCTGCTTATCTAAAACAGTTTAAACAGCAGGTGTAGATGACAACATAAAACTGTTGGTTAACTGATACTTGAAGGTTTTATGCCATTAAAATATGTAAATTTGGTTTATTTTATAAAACAACTTTAGTAATATATTTTATTTTATTATATACAGTTGAAATCAGAATTATTAGCGCCCCTGAATTATTAGCCCCCGCTGTTTATTTTTTTCCCCAATTTTTGTTTAACGGAGAGAAGATTTTTTCAACACATTTTTAAATCTAATAGTCTTAATTAATTTCTAATAACTGATTTATTTTACTTTTGTCATGATGACAGTAATTAATATTTTACTAGATATTTTTCAAGACACTTCTATACAGCTTAAAGTGACATTTAAAGGCTTAACTAGGTTAATTAGGTTAACTAGGCAGGTTAGGGTAATTAGGCAAGTTATTGTATAATGATGATTTGTTCTGTAGATAGTCAAAACAAATTTGCTTAAAGGGGCTAATCATTTTGACCTTAAAATGGTTTTTAAAAAATTTAAAACTGCTTTTTATTTTATCCGAAATAAAACAAATAACACTTTCTACAGAAGAAAAAATATTATCAGACATGTTGTGAAAATGTCCTTGCTCTGTTAAACATCATTTGAGAAATATTTAAAAAAGAAAATAAAAATTCAAAGGGGGCTAATAATTCTGACCTCAACTGTATATTTATTTATGATATATAATTTAATTTAAATGCTGTTATAACTTAAATGATAAATTAAACTATGAATAGAAAAATGTATACGTTGATAAAATCATACCAGTCAGTCAATAGAAAGTTTAACTTTCCTTTTAGCTTTCTACACCAAAGAAGAAAACTTCAATGAGAAATGAAAGTATTTTCTATTTCCTATATGCAAAGTGAGAGTTTATAGAGATAAAGATTATTCTTATAGGGGTAGTTCACCCAAAAAACGAAAAAAAATTACTCTCCATTTTCTCACCCCCAAGTGCTTTATTCTGTTGAACACAAAAGAAGATATTTTGAAGAAGGCTGAAAATCATTGACTTACATGGTATTTGTGTTTCATACCATGGAAGTCAATGGTTACAGGTTTTCAGTAATTTTTTTTTGTTGTATTTTGTGTTTAACAGAAGAAGAAAAAAACGTTTGAAACAATGGTGAGTGAAAGATTTTCTGAATGTTTTATTTTTGGATTTTTTTTTTCCCCCCTTTAAAGAGATCACCTAAAAATGAACATTTACACGCTGGTTCAGAACTCAATTAATTACTTCTGTTGAATAAAACAAGATATTTGGAATGATGTTGGGGAAAAAAGGCATTAAGATCCATAGTAGGAACAAAAAATACTATGGACTATTTCAACAGAAGAAAGAAACTCAAGCAGGTTTAGAAAAAGTGAAGGGAAACGAAGACGTTTAAGATATTTTAGATGAAAATCGAGAGCTCTCTCTCATCCTCTACAAACCGCAATGGTCCCAAGACGTTCATAGTCCAGAAAAGGACCAAACATTTCATGTGACTTCAACTGTAATCACACAAAGCTCCAAAAACACCTGTGTGAAGAAAAAAAAAAACTGTAAAAACAAAATGTCTTCTGTCTAGCCTCAGATCAGAGTGTACAATGTACATTTATTATGCTTGCTTGTGGCATTGCGGACTCTAATAGAAAATGTCGTACTGCCCATAGTAAACGTGCACCACGACTCAACACGGGAAACAAGATATGTTATCATGTCTATCTGGTGCACAAAAGTGTTCTTGGAGCTTGAACGATTAAACAGCTGAAGTGACGTGGAATGTTTGACAATTTTTTTGGTGTCTTCTGAACTTTGAAAGTCTTGTGACCACTGATCAGAATCCGTTTTATTGCCAATAAATGCGATGTCTATGGACAATGAGAGAGAGCTCTCAGATTTCATCTAAAATATCTTAATTTGTGCTCTGAAGATGAACTAAGGTCTCAGGGGATTGGAACCACACAAGGTGTCCTTTTAATAGACTCCTTTTATATAGGCAATTGGAGAGTGTTTTTTTTTATTATTATTATTATTATTATGCTTAAAGTTAATGTTTTAAAAAAATGTTTATTCTTAAATATGTAAACGAACAAGTAGACCTTAGAGCTTTTATGACAATGCGAACTACAGTCCTCAGGATTTTTTTTTTTTTTAGGCTTAACCTCTCATGTCGTGTTTGTGCAGGTGGACAGCGGTTATAACACTCACTCGGTGTGCACTACCAGCCTAATGGACACTCTCAGTTCAGACAGCCAGAGTAAAGAAATGCTGGATACACACATCGCTGAGGACAGCGGACCTTTCATTAGACACACTAAACCAAAGGTAATCTCACACCGTCCCTTTTGAAGTTTTGTTGTTCACTTTATGCTTTAGTTTTTCACATTAAAAACACACTTGATGATAGTTTGTATTAATAAAACACATTCACAAAAGTCATTTTTTAAAGCAGGAAGTGTTTTGTTTGCAGTTGTTCGTCCCGCCGCACTGAGCACGAGGAACAATCTGTGCACTTTATACAGTCTTAACCCTCAAGACATTTACACCTCAAGATGAATGATACTCTAGTCATCTATTCTAGAGAATGCTGATTGTGTTTTAGCATTACTGTCTGAGCCTTCCTTAAAGGGTCAGTTCACCCAAAACTGAAAATGATCATTTATGATCGTGTACTCATCCTTCACTTGTTCCAAAACGATTTGAATTTTCTTCTGTTGTAAGCAAAGACATTTTGAAGAAAGCTGAAAACCTGTAACTATAGACTTCTGTAGTATTTGGTTTTCCTACTATGGAAGTCAGTGGTTACAGGTTTTCAGCTTTCTTCAATATATCTTTGTGTACAGCAGAAGAAACTCAAAAGTTTATAACCACTTGAGACTGAGAAAATGGTGAGTAACTTTTTCATTTTTTGAGTGAACTATTCCTTTAAGTTTTTATATTTATTGTTGCTCAAATCTTTGGGTCTGTGTGAACTTGAATTGGAACTGTTTTTGTATGGTTTTATTGATTGTGGAATATAAGTGCAGCATGTAATTACGAGTTATTTGTAAAAGAGGGATGGCAGTTTTGTAACCAATTCCTTTTGCTGTTTTTATGAGGCTGTTTTTTTAAAGAAATCTTTCTAATTATTTATGCATTACTCAATCACTAACATACTCAAGGAGATACCACAGAGGTATACGTGTGTATGATGGCAGCATGTGTATCTGAATTATTATAATAAAATGTTTTGGTAAAAACAAGAACCAGTGTGTGTTTTCAGTTTCTCTGAGAGGCATGAAAAAATATTCAACACGTCAGAAAGACATCAAAAGAAAGAAAAATCTCTCTATAGCTTGTGCCATTATATCAAGGTTTTGTGCACAGCTGATCTAAGCTAAACTACTAGATACTGTTTGATTTAAATGAATTCCTACACTATGTACACTCACTGGCCACTTTTTTAGGTACACCTTACTAGTACCCCTTTGCCTTCAGAACTGCCTTAATCCTTCGTGGCATATATTCAACATATTACTGGAAATATTCCTCAGAGATTTTGGTCCATATTGACATGATAGCATCACACAGTTGCTGCAGATTTGTCAGCTGCACATCCATGCTGCGAATTTTCCATTCCACCACATCCCAAATGTGCTCTATTGGATTGAGAGCTGGTGACTGTGGAGGCCATTTGAGTACAGTGATCTCATTGTCATGCTCAAGAAACCAGTCTGAGATGATTCACGCTTTATGACATGGCGCGTTATCTTGCAGAAAGTAGCCATCAGAAGATGGGTACACTGTGGTCAATAAGGGATAGACATGGTCAGCAACAATACTCATGTAGGCTGTGGCATTGACACGATGCTCAATTGGTACTAATGGGCCCAAAGTGTGCCAAGAAAATATCCCCACACTATTACACCACCACCACCAGCCTAAACCGTTGATACAAGGCTGGATCGATCCATGCTTTCATGTTGTTGATGGCAAATTCTGACCCTACCATACGAATGTTGCAGCAGAAATCGAGACTCATCAGACCAGGCAATGTTTTTCCAGTCTTCTATTGTTTAACTTTGATGAGCCTGAGCGAATTGTAGCCTCAGTTTCTGAAATACTCAGACCAGCCCGTCTGGCACCAACAACCATGCCACGTTCAAAGTCACCTTTCTCCCTATTCTGATGATCTGTTTGATTGCAGGAGATCGTCTTGACCACGTCTACATGCTTTAATGCAATGAGTTGCTGTCGTGTGATCGGCTGATTAAAAATTTGCGTTAATGAGCAGTTGGACAGGTGTACCTAAAAAAAAAGTGGCCGGTGAATGTATAAACAAGCAAAGAGAATGTTTTCTATGATTTATAAACATCATGAAATGCTGTAATTTACTTTATGCCAGAGTTTCACATGTTGTACAAATTCACAAACTTTCCAAAATATAAAAATCTATTTTAAATATAATAGAGTGCAAACAGGTGACTCAGTGGTTAGCACTGTTGCCTCACACTATGGTGTGGTTGGCGTTTCTGTGTGGAATTTGCATGTTTTCCTTGTGTTGGCGTGGGTTTCCTCCAGGTGCTCTGGTTTCCCCCACACTCCAAAGACATGCGTTATAGGTAAATTGAATAAGCTAAATTGGCTGTAGTGAATCTGTGAATGCGAGTGTGTATGGGGTGTTTCCCAGTACTAAGTTGTGGCTGTAAGGGCATCTGCTGTGTAAAACATGCTGGAATAGCTGGTGGTTTATTCCGCTTTGGCAACCCCTGGTTAATAAAAGGACTAAGCTGAAGGAAAATGAATAAAATGCAAACAGTAAAAAAGACATACAGGGAGTGCAGAATTATTAGGCAAATGAGTATTTTGACCACATCATCCTCTTATTGCATGTTGTCTTACTCCAAGCTGTATAGGCTGGAAAGCCTACTACCAATTAAGCATATTAGGTGATGTGCATCTCTGTAATGAGAAGGGGTGTGGTCTAATGACATCAACACCCTATATCAGGTGTGCATAATTATTAGGCAACTTCCTTTCCTTTGCCAAAATGGGTCAAAAGAAGGACTTGACAGGCTCCGAAAAGTCAAAAATAGTGAGATATCTTGCAGAGGGATGCAGCACTCTTAAAATTGCCAAGCTTCTGAAGCAACCACCACTGAACAAGACACACAAGCTGAAACGTCAAGACTGGGCCAAGAAATATCTCAAGACTGATTTTTCTAAGGTTTTATGGACTGATGAAATGAGAGTGAGTCTTGATGGGCCCGTGGCTGGATCGGTAAAGGGCAGAGAGCTCCAGTCCGACTCAGACGCCAGCAAGGTGGAGGTGGAGTACTGGTTTGGGCTGGTATCATCAAAGATGAGCTTGTGGGCCTTTTCGAGTTGAGGATGGAGTCAAGCTCAACTCCCAGTCCTACTGCCAGTTTCTGGAAGACACCTTCAAGCAGTGGTACAGGAAGAAGTCTGCATCCTTCAAGAAAAACATGATTTTCATGCAGGACAATGCTCCATTACACGCGTCCAAGTACTCCACAGCTTGGCTGGCAAGAAAGGGTCTAAAAGAAGAAAAACTAATGACATGGCCTCCTTGTTCACCTGAGCTGAACCCCATAGAGAACCTGTGGTCCATCATCAAATGTGAGATTTACAAGGAGGGAAAACAGTACACCTCTCTGAACAGTGTCTGGGAGGCTGTGGTTGCTGCTGCACGCAATGTTGATGGTGAACAGATCAAAACACTGACAGAAAGGCTTTTGAGTGTCCTTGCAAAGAAAGGTGGCTATATTGGTCACTGTTTTGTTTTTGAATGTCAGAAATGTATATTTGTGAATGTTGAGATGTTATATTGGTTTCACTGGTGAAAATAAATAATTGAAATGGGTATATATTTGTTTTTTGTTAAGTTGCCTAATAATTATGCACAGTAATAGTCACCTGCACACACAGATATCCTCCTAAAATAGCTAAAACTAAAAACTACTTCCAAAAATATTCAGCGTTGATATAAATGAGTTTTTTTGGGTTCATTGAAAACATGGTTGTTGTTCAATAATAAAATTAATCCTCGAAAATACAACTTGCCTAATAAATCTGCACTCCCTGTATTTTGCTTATTGCATGATTTACAAATTTAGCGAAATGCTAACTTCCTCTGGCATATTTTAAAAAGGGGTTTGACTTAGAAAAAACAATCTAATTCAGTGTTAATTTCACATTTCAAGTATTTAGGCAATGGATGAGTGATAAATCAAAGTGAGAATCCTGAATATCATGCTGTCCTCTATCACAGCCCACTTCGTCTTCTATTTACTACACAAAACAGTAACAGAGAAAAGGAATTTCTTCAAAAGTCTGTTTAATATTGATGTTCTGTTTTCAATGACAATGAAACATCACTGTAGATACAGTACTATTGATCGTTTCTAACAGACATAGAAATTGTGTATTAGTAAAAAACAGAAGAGAATCGAGAGCAAAAACAGTACTGGATGCATTCAATAATTATAAAAAAAAACTATTAAAAACCCATTTGTGTCCATTTTACTGCTTGGGTGTTAATTTGAGGTCTTCCTGGAACTACGTTGTAGATGAGCTGAAAGAAAAAGTTTGCGTTTATATAAAGTAGTATGATGGCTCTAAATGCTCATATCAACGGTCAAGCTTGGGTTTTTTGGCCTCTGGTTCTGACTCAGGTATAGGTACACTGACACCAGGAATCTGAGAAAAAAAGAAAAGACACATTAGAAGTTTGATTAAAGTCGCAGGGCTGTTAAAAGGCCTAAAATCTCTTATAATATAAATCACATGACCTTAATGGAATTTATTCATTAAGTGTTTCCATCATGGTTTGTGCATTTTGTTTTTATCAAATAAAAAATATTCATCCTACATTTTTGATCAAGCAATTTTATTCGATAATACAGGATGCTCAGAAAAAATAGGTGGATTGAAACATGACTATTGAGAGTGGTTGAGCTCAAGCCTTGTGTACTGCACTATATGCTTTTTGTCTATACAGAGTGAGCTGCTAAAAGAAGAAAAAAGTACACAACCAAGGTTATGCACTCTACACTTTATACAGGTATTCTATACAAGAGCTTGCTTAATATAATATTCTTAACATACAGTGTTTCTCTTTACTTTACTCCTTTCATAGATAAGGAAACAGTGGAAACTCACTCCACTGAAGACATCCATTAGCCTACATATTTAATTTAGTTTAAGCTCAAAAATTTGTTTCAAAACTATTTCTAAATTCAGTTCTAATTTACAGCAAACGAATAAATGAGCAATAATAACGAAGTGTAGTAAAAAATCAGTTATAGGCTATCCAAACACGCATCTTATTCTTATGGCCCGAAACTGACAGGTGGACACATCTAAACTTTTTATTCATTCATTCATTTTCTTTTCGGCTTAGTCCCTTTATTAATCAGGGGTCGCCACAGTGGAATGAACCGCCAACTCATCCAGCACATGTTTTACGCTGCGCATGCCCCTCTAGCCGCAACCCAACACTGGGAAACATCCATACACTCTTGTATTCACACACATACTACGGCCAATTTAGCTCATTCATTTAATTCACCTATAGCACATGTCTTTGGACTGCGGGGGAAACCTACGTGAGAATGTGCAAACTCCACACAGAAATAATATTATTTTTAATAGTTATTCTCTTAAATCAAAGAAATAGTTAACATTATTAGAGTTCACTGCATGACAGTTCACTGCATGACAACAACCACGTGTGTTTCGGGTTTATTACTGGACAAATTCCGATTCACAAATTTCAAAACAAACAATTAACTGTTCATACCCTCTCTATCTTGTACACATCATGCTTATTAAAAGACTACAGATATTTTACTGCAGTATCATCTTTTGTTAAATATTTGTTCATAATGTCTAGATTGTTTGAACAGGTTTATTCGGCCTTTTTTTAAACAGACTACTGTATTATACATTTTAGTGAATGACCAAATATTAACTCAAATAAGTCTTACAGACTTATAATAAAATAATTATCATCATTGATCCTGACACCCCTATGAAGATTTCTTAAATTAAGTAAAAAATATTTTATTAAATATAAAAATACATGATTATAAAATATTTTATTTCCTGTTAAGCCATTTATGCAGAAATGTTAAAAATGACATTGATGTACCTGCTCTTTCTGGGTATTTTTTATTTAGGGTAGCTCATTTATTTTGGTCCTTTTGTTCAATCTCTATGGATTAAAGTAAGAAAAAATGTTTCTATTATCCAAAATCTTTAAGACTTAATCAAAACACCTTGTTTTGGGTTTTACATTAATATATATTGGAAAGTTTTAGATCTATAAATGCAAATAAATGTAAACCCCTTTTAGCATATTCAAACAAGCACTGGAACAGTATTGACATACCATTCAACATCTGGTAGCCCAAAAACTGAAGCTTAAAGTTTAAGAATTTGTGCTTATTTTTTTGTTTAATAGGCCCATTTGTGGATATTTATTTCCTTTTTATGTGCTCTCTCGTTTTCCCCTTATTTCTCATGCGTTTGTTATATAGGCTACTTAAATTTAATTCATAATTCCCTTGTTTAAAAATGAACTATAGTTTGTAGAGACTGTATTCTGTTTTATTTGTACTGTAAATCTTTTGTTGTTATTGCAATAAATAAATAAATGATCCCGCCATGTGATCGGTCATCATGACAGCAGCAACTTTGAGCCCCGGAGTGTCCGGCTTGATGGCTCGGTTTTCAACTCCGCCCCCGCCTGCACACGGCTAATCTCGTTGATCACCGGCTGCAGCTGTGCTTCATGTCGAACGCACCTAATCGCAAAATTACATCTGAC
This sequence comes from Danio kyathit, assembly GCA_903798195.1. NCBI lineage: Eukaryota > Metazoa > Chordata > Actinopteri > Cypriniformes > Danionidae > Danio > Danio kyathit. Next base: position 39,551,816 of record LR812519.1, read on the forward strand.
TACAGTCACAGCCTTAGATGAAATCAGCTGAATGTAATGCATTCAATCTCTCAAAATCTCAGCAGAGGATCATTAAAGCAACTCCACAACAGGCAGCTTTACTTTTTACCAACCTGCTTGCTCTTATTTAAAAAGGGGCCAAATACTCTCTGAACTGAGTAAATTGTACTCAGAGGATTTTGCTGTGTACAGAAGATAACAATAGTATTTATATTAAAAAAAAAAAAGCCATCAGCCTTTTGAATTTTTTTCCCTTTGGATTGCATCTCCTAGGGTGTTTATGTTATATTAATAATATTAAATGTAATATTTATTATTAATAGCATTAGTTGCAGCAGTTTGATTACATGTACTTTAAAAATAATCTTATTTTTTAAGATTTAAAAAAATGATACATAACTGAATATAGAGGATGATCTCCAAGTGGCGGTTTTCAAAATTAAATCAAGAATAGACTTATGCAGTAAACATTAGCCACATTTCCACTGTCAGGCCAGTGCGGGCCAGGGCTTTTATCGGGCCAGGCCGTGCCAATAGCCCAGGAGCAGTGAGGCCGAAATCATGTTGCGTTTTCACTGTCGGGCTAGTGGCTGGCAGCGCGTCATGCAAACCCCACCCCCAGAACGTTCCCCGAATCAAACGTCCCACTACCCGCCCAGTTCAGTGGGAATCAGGCAGGCAGAGAAAGCACACCATCGCATCATCAAGAAATTATTAAAATGAAGACAGCCGAAACAAACAAATGACTCGTTACTGTACAGCATTACATTATATGTCTATACACATAGGCCTATGTATTTTTATTCATTATATTTGTTTACTCACCGACCGACTGTTGGCATCGTGCATCGAGTGGTCACTAACGGAGGGATTCAGTGCACCATCCATAATATAAAACCACAAAAACTAATAACTCGGTATAAAAATGTATTTTATATCATGCTCATTTTGATAGACGTGGTCAAACATTCAGCCCAAATGCTCCGGAGAGACATATAAAATTTTAATCAAATTATTTCTTTGGCGCATGTACTTCTGTGTGATCGGAAAACTAGTGTAAAGGTGGCACGCCATCTTTACAAGGCTCCGCCAAACTCCGCCTCTTCTTTCACTCCGCCCCAAAGCCCCAGCTGGCCCAAGGTATTTGGCGGGCCGAAAAAGGTTGGCCGCTGGCCCCGAGGAAGCCCTGCTTTGGCCCGATCAGGCCCCAGAAGTGACAGTGGAAACGCGACTGGCCCTGGCACGCTTGCTTTAGGCGCAATAGTGGAAATGCGGTTATTGTGCCTACCAGTCTCATTAGATGAGGTTAATATTAAAGTTGAACATAATTAATCAATGACAAAAAAATTATATGATAGTTAGACTGTTGCACTTTTTTGTTTTGTCAATATGCTTGTGTTTATATAGGCCTATTGGTGTGTGTGCACCATTGTGTGCAACGTTTGTATGTTTATAACCACCTCTGAAGATGGCATGAGCTCAAAAGTTTGGGAACCCCTTCTCTAGTCATTAGTTGCAGCACTGGCTCAAACCTACTGTATTCCTTGGAGCCATGAACAAATGTTTTTGCAATGAATGTAAATTTTTTTTTTAAAGCATACCACAGGCTCAATGAGCGCCATTCTGATCCTTTGATGCTGCATGTTGGAAGCATCAAGGCTAATTGTGACCTTGACTCGATCAAAGATGCGGAAATTGTGTTCTTCCACTTTAAGCGTAGGACCCTGAGAAGAAAAACAAGCACCTGGTGAATATCAGCTAACATCATGCTAATGTTGCCTGCTTACAGGTTACACATACTGATGTCAAGAGTTAAACGTACCTCCGTGTCAAAGCTGAGACGAGGACTGGGTTTGTCTTTGTTCTCAAAGAACACCGTACCCTCCAAACCAAATTTAGGAATGAGGATGATGATGGCATTTTTTCTCACAAACAAAATGAAGCCTTCTTCATTTATGATTCCCTTATTCTTGAAAAACAGCTGAAGGGTCAAGATGACAGAAATCATGTTAAAACAAAAAACAAAGCATTTACTCATGGAAATACTTATTGGAAAAACCTGGAGTGCTACTAGGGGTTATTACATGACTTCTGAACTTTTATAACTTAAAATAAACATATTGTGATCAATTTCAACAAAGTTCCCACATATGGTTGTCTGACCGATAAAGGTTAAGCTAGGGATTTTTTTTATTGGTGTAAGTGTTTGTGCTAGGGCTGCGCAATGTATCGCTTCATCATCGATATCGCAATGTGCAAAGCTGCAGGTCACATTGCAGGATCAGGAATGTCGAGTTGGGACTATAATAATACACACCAAAGTTCAGAACATTTCATTTGTGGGGTCATCACAAATCTTGTCAATAATACAGGGAAACATTTTCATCTAGATGTGTTTTTAAAAACCAACTGTGTAAGAATCAGTGTTGGGGAGTAACGGAATACATGTACCGGCGGTACGTATTTAGAATACTATTCATGAGTAACTGTATTCCGTTACAGTTACTATTTTTAAACAGGGTATTTAGAATACAGTTACTTTCCTAATACCATTGGAATACCTAGGACGATGCGTGTATGGCCCATAATAATATTACTAAATTGCCGCTGAAACCATAGAAACAGAAGCTACACTCCCGACTGCAATCACCAGCGTTAACTCAGTGAGACTCACGCAAATGACCCTGTTCTCACACTCTCACGCCACACCTCCATTTTCTCACGCAGCAAAAAGGACGATCGCGAACACCAAACAACCGGACAACAAACATGATTTTCAAATAAACTGCTTTTTTTGCCGTCATTGTTCGTGAATTCGCTGCTTGATGTTTCGTTTGCGCTTTCAGAGATTTCATTTACGCTTCTTAAATTTACTTTCGCTTTTCTGACACAAATGTGGGCGGGACACCTTAGCCAAAGTTGGCAGCCCTGGTTAACTTGTGTACAAATATGAAGGATTCAGACCAGGGGCTCGAGGGGTTGGAGCCGCAACCAAAGCAACTTTCTAGCAGCAGTAAAGAAAAAAATGCATTCACGTCTTGGAAGTTCAAGCATTTTTTCTCTTTAAAGAATGAGAGGGGTGAGCGAAACCTGACAGTGCAGTGCAATCTCTTTTTCTGTGCAGACTGTGAAATACAAAGAGTAAGCAAAATGCATATTATATACTTATACTGTATATTACAGACAGTAATGCTGTCTATGTTCAAGCACTTTTTATCTTTATTATAGAAACAGAAATTGAATTTGTTGACACTTTGATAAATAAACATTATTTAATAAACATAATTATATTGTTTTATTTATTTATTTATCAGTCAATAATGGGCATTAGAGGCCCTCTGTTTTCCTGCAGAAATTGCTACCAATGCATAGTGTGACATTTAATAAACTTGAAGGCTGTTTTTAAGGGCAAGTATTCCAAGTATTTAGAATACAGTACCAGGATTAAGCAAAGTAACGGAATACGTTACAAAATACATTTTAAAGCAGGTATTCTGTATTCTGTAACTAAATACATTTACAAAGTATTCTCCCCAACACTGGTAAGAATACAAGCAAATTTAATATAAGCGATTATACAGTTTGAAGCTTTAACAAAAGATTTAATTCTATTATTTTATTTATACAATTACGATTATTTTACATATGATTATTGAATTTCTATACCTCAATACTGTTAAATTTGACAAAAAAAAAAACATAAGGCACGGTTTACTTCATTTGTGTTTTGTTCAATTATATTCATCTATGCTAATAGTTTGTTTATTATAATTTATGCAGATGTGCTCCACTACAAAATAATTCTAATCAATCGAAAATTATGAATTCCTTCCAAATAGGGTTATAAGCAATCTTGTGAAATGAATGCAATATACAGTATATCGCAGACAAACTAAATATTGCAATATCATTTTTCTTCCAATATCTTGCAGCCATAGTTTGTACTAACCTGAGTGTGGAAGGCCACTGAGGCTCTCTGTGCGTACTGGGCCATTTTGTGTCTGTAGTTGATGTTGTTGCATAAGGCTGACTGCTTATGCTTGTCCATCAAGTCTGGGTATGTGATGTCTGCATTAATAGCCACCGCTAACAGACGGTGAACTATGATATCAGCATATCTACAAAATACAACAACACAAGTATAAATGTTCAGTCAAGAGGACTGTGAAGTACACAAACGTCATCATCATGGTCATTCATACGATCCCAGTGGACGAATCATCTGTGAAATGTGATATTTTCAGACAAATGTCATGTTTTAATTGCAGTGTTGGGTTTACGCTTGTCATATATTTAAGCTTAAAGTGATAGTTTGCCCAAAAGTGAAAATTCTGTAATCATACTTCTGTTAAGCACAAAAGAAGATACTTGGAAGAAAGCTAAAATAATTTTCATCTACTACAAATGTAAAGAAAAACCTCTCTCAAAAACATTAAACAGCACCTTCAAGCTACATTTATTTAAGAAATATTATGTCATTATTACAAATTTATGTCATCATTTACTGACTTTTTACTCCATTTAAGAACAAAAAGGAAGATACTTTGAAGAAAGATAAAGAGAATTCTGTAACCATTGACTTCCACAATATTTGTTTTTCTAACTATGGATGCCACAGGTTACAGGTTTTCAGATTTCTTCAAAATATCTTTCTTTGTGTTCAAAGAAACTCAAAGAATTGAAACCACATGAGGGTGAATACATTTTTCTATTTCGAAGATCATAGTCTGAGCTTCCATGTCAATTCTGAGGTGAGCCTTATTTATACCTGTGTCACCCTTCACAGCATCATTATTCTGAAAAAATAAATAAATAAATGAATCTCCTGATTTAATGATTCTAGGCAAATAAATTGAGTTAAATTTAAACACTTAAAGGCACAGTGTGTAATTTTTGTCCCTAGACGGCAACAAAGTCTCTTTAAAGCAAGTCATTTCACTTGGTGGCCATCATTGAAATTCTCTTTGAATGGGGTAATTCTCCAAAACTATCTGCCAAGTATACAAATACATTTCATATTTGGAATCACCAACAAAATTGAACAACAATTCTCTCTTATATTTATTTTTTTTTTCAGTTTGCCCGAGCTAATGTGTATGCGTACTAGAACGGAAGTAAAGCCCAACTTAATTTATGTCCATTTCTGGTAACGTGTTACACAGTATCATCCTCGTTCGATCGTGCTGGTCTTCTAAAGTAATTCCCAGCTTGGTCTTGATGGCAAATCTCTTCTGGGAGCCTCTAACTTTATACATTTATGGGCCTGACATGTTTGTTTGTTTTAAAGAGCAGCAGTTTGACAAAGCACAAGCATTTATTACATGCATAGAACTGGAGTTCTGCATTATCTTCTGTTCAGTTTTGAATAAAGTTAGTTAGTTAATTGATCTGCAAAAGCAAAAATTAACACAGGGTCTCTCTCGGTGAGCAGCAGAGTGCAGTATTTACTGTACTGTTCTTTTTGTCAGGGTTGCAAGATCCAAGAAAATGTTCAACTCAAAACTTGCCCAAAAAGAATAAGTAGGACAATTTTTTCCTTTTTCCAATTTCTGGTTTGCCAGAAAAGAAAAGGATAACATATGATCTGTGATATTTTGTGATACACATACTTGTAGATACAGTATACATGTTAAAGTACTGACTGACTTTCCACACACTAAACAACACCTCTAAATATCTGGCTCAGATGTGGGTGTAAATGATGATCTGCACATTTTATATATGACATGTCATCAGATGGTTTTACATGCTTACTTGGAGCAGTCTTTGTGTTGCCAGGTATGTACTTCGCGATCAACGTCCATTAAGAAATGATCACATTTTCATTTTGTATTTGCAAAAATAAAACATTCTGGTGGCTGTCACATTACAAAAGTAGTCAAAAAAAAAACTCAATTATGTGTGAAAACCATAACCCTTTGCAAAATTGTTCACTGATGTGTTTATCCTAGTCCATCCCCAATTTAATTGATACAACTATTAGTAATAATATTCTGTGGGTGTCTAATTTGAAAATCTGATCTTTAGTTGAATAATCGTGCAATATAAAATCAAAAAGATGGATTATTTTACTAAAAACCCACTGTTCCTGTTTATCTGAAAAAGCTGATATAGCAGGAGGGGGAAGTAAATTATGAGAGAATGTTCTTTTTTTTGGACTGACTAAACCCTTTCAATTGAATAAGTAGCAGTTTTCGAATGTACCTTACCTTCTGATGGGTGATGTGAAGTGTGTGTAAATAGGTGATGCCAAGCCATAGTGGTGGAAGTCACTGTCCATGCCCGAGCAGAAATACACAGCCTGCATCATGCAGCGGGTGGCCAGAATCCTCAAAAGAGTGTTGAAATATGCAAAGCTCTCAATCGTCGCATTGTTTAGGGAATCAGCCAGAGCTTTAGCAGAATCTGTGTGGATCTCTAGATCCTGGATGACAAAAACAACAGGACTGAAATGTCAATGAAACTAACACAAATGATGCATACATACAAAGTTTCTGATTTAATCAGCATAAAGATTCAACGTTTTGTCATCTATATTGGAGTAATCATTTTTCATCATTTGAATCAACATCAACCATCCACTTGTTCTAAACCTCTGAGTTTCTCTCTTCTTTCTTTTGCTTGAACACAAAAGAGGTTATTTTGAATAATATTGGTAACCATTTTAATGACTACCAAAAGTCAATGGGTACCATTCTTCAGTAAAATATTTTGTGATCAACACAAAAAAGAAGCTCAGAAAGGTTTGGAACCACTTGAAAACACATTAAGTAAATGGTAAGTGAACTTTCATTTAGACAATCCCTTGTAACTGCACTGACTAGCTTGTCTAATGCAAGCCAGGTAACAGTGCTGATACTGCTGAAATTGTATCATTATATAGTTAGTGGCATAAAAAGCACCACTTATGTACCATTTATTATTTTATTTGAAAAGCCATTAACAATAATGTGTCTTCTCTCTCTCTAAGTGAGCAGCAGATTGAGTGCAGTGTTCACTGTTCCTTTGTCAGGGATGCCAGGTCCAAGAAAATGTACAACTCGAATAAGTAGCCCAATTTTTGGGAGACAATAGCATCTGTCAAAATAACTCATGGGGCAATACATCACTGAAGTGATGGTAAAAGGTGTAATCATTAGTACTCGGTAGTCTGAAACATTTCAAACTACTGAAACAACCTCCAGAACACCTTAATCTTGATAGGATTAGTTCAAAATTTAATTTCATGCATCCACTCTTCAGTTTTGCTTGATGTTTATCAGTCTCATGACAGAACCTCTAAATATCAATTCTAACTAAATAAAGCAAAATAGTCTGACATTGTTTGATTTATTTTTGCCATCTGTGTGTTTGGTACATCAGTAGTATGATGTTCCATAGCTAAAACTCTCCTGTAACCCATTCAACTTAACACTTGTGTTCTGTTCAGTTAGATCACACAGCAATCATGCATTTGATAAACATGTCATGTTTTTAGATTACAGTATTTTAAAAAATAAAATAAGAAATGAGAGAGTTTCTGCCCACCCTAGACTTTGCAGCCTTGATGAGGATGTCGTAGTTTGATGGTGGCGGTGCAGGATGTTTCCTCAGCAGGGCGCATTCTGAGAACTCATCATAGATCTTCTGTGCTACTGAGATATTCGCCAACAACATGAATTCTTCTACCATAGAGTTAGTTTCCCTGGGAAAGATAACATTCATTAATTTTTCTAAATAAAGTCAGTTTAAAACAAGTAATTGAAATTTTTTTCAACATAAATAACAGTAAGGCTCCAGATTGAGACCAAATGGCTAACCAAAAAGCTACTTGTTTAAATCACACACTGCATGGACCAATTATCAGTCAAGTTTAGAAGAATAGAGTGCTGTATAAGCTAGAGCAAATACACATTGTTGAACAAGTCATTTACAAGACCAATAAACAGATGGAAGACCAAGCAGGAAGTGTTAACAAATGACAAATTAAACTAGTTTAAAGCCAAATGAGGCAGTGCTGTCATTCTCCACAACACTGATCCTGAAAACAGATGAAACAATAGTTGAGTCTCAATTCAGAGATTGTGAACTTCAAATGCAAGTCATTGAACGTCCACACACTCAACTGTGTGTTCTGAAATGAGACGTTTGAGTCTACACAGGACTGATCTCTTCAACTAGCAACCGTGGCCGGTACTGTGAGTGGCAGTAACGTTTGTACTGCCTTTTGATTTTAAAACTTATATAAAATGATCTGAAGGCAAACAAGGTTCCAAAACTGTTTAAATGTATAGACCAAAGCAAATAAATGTGCACATAAAAATTTAAACGTCTATAAAATTACATCTTGGTAAGAAATGTCATAGTTCTTTTGTTTTTTTGCAAATATTTACAATTTTCTTTTAAAAGCATCAGTGTGCAATGAATCTTGGGATGTTTAAGGCTGTGAAGGATCCACCGATAGTATTCTTCATTACTTGAGAGACATTTGACTGAGGATCCGAATTGAGAAAGCCTTTGGCATCAAATGCGCCATTTAGAGGATGCAGCATTAATTTCAGAGATTCCGGTTCGGATTCCCCTTATCGAATCCAGTTTTTAATCGATTCTCAGTTCTGATTCCAAATTTTTTAAATTCAGTTCAATTCACATACTTGACTTTATTCTTTTATTAATGCCACATTTATGCTATAACCAGTTGGATGTAACAGTTAAAGGTATGGCTTACCCAAAAAAATAATTTACACATTTGCACAAATAACATTATTGACCTAGAGAATGGCAACTTAAGTAGCAAATAAAGTATTAATACACAAAGTAATCACAAAAGAGACAACTCTTTTTTTTTGAGAAAGATGCTAATGGTCTAATCCGATTCAATAGTTTATGCCCAGAAATTGGCTGAATGGATTAAAAAAATGGTACAACTCAACTATTTAAATTTATCAGACTTGAGCCTATTTCATATAAAGAGTAGTGTTGTCGACCCTCCCCAGGATTCTCCCTTATTTTATCATTCTATCTCGCTATCATCCCTTTTAAGTATTTACCCATATTTTTTATCTTTCTTTGAACACAGCTGATCTCAAATGTTACATAACTCCAAGAGCTGTTTAAGAGAATTCTGCTTTCTTTTTGTTTTAGCTTGAAAGCATTTTGAAATTAATATAAAAACAGCCCCATTCCCTTTCTTTTCATCTAAAGCCATGCGTCATCGTTCTTCCTATACTACCTCTGATTCAGTCATAGTCATGTAGAGGTGTGTGACTGTCAGACCCACTCCATAATGATAAAAACCCTGTTCTCCAAACAGCTTCTGTAGATGCGATTTGAAAAAAAGCAAAGTTGACACTTTGGGATTTAGGTGATGTAATTTCCCATCTTTGTATATCCCACTGTTAACAGGTATGGAATTACTCTATTTAGGTAATAAATAAATTAAATGTTTTTTCATAACAAATGTAATGTATATAAAAATGTCATTTGTGTTCATCATGATATGGATCTGAACTCACGCTTTATGTGACCATCAACTCAAGCTACAGCCAAATGTGCATTTCTAACAGACAACTTTCAGTTGTAATAATATTAACATTACGTGTACAGTGCAATCAAACCAGGTGTTGCTGTCAGCATCTTCAAACCTTACTGACCTTATATGTTCAGACCTTACATGTTATTCTGGAGTTCAGAATATAAAAATAAATAACATAATTAACATTTCAAAAGCTCACATTAGTTCTTTGGTCTGCAGATCTATGGGGTCATGTGTTTCGCTGTCAATGTGGAAGCGTACTTCAGGAGATGAGAGTGTCAGCGCTCTAAAATAACAACAACAACAACAGTAGTAAGATAAGCTATGTAACAGTTTTTTAAAATCATAACCATGTTTAACAATGAGAGATCTAGTTAAATAGAGATACCCTTTGTCAATTCTCTGGGCCTTTAGGATCTTAGCCAGTTTGTTAAGGCCCCGCAGGCTTTTTGTGATGTCGTCATTCATGGTGGTGTCATCAATCCTCATCTGTGCTTCTGCATATGTAAGTGAGGCCTAATGCAAAAAAATCAATCAATCAATCAATCAATCAATCAATCAAAAAATAATTAAATTCCTTACACTTGACAGCCCATTGTTTAAACTTATTTTTAAAAATGAAACGCAGCAAACCTTAGAGTTAATGACACTCTTGGTAAAGTGAGTTTTGATGATTTCAGCCTTATGGTTCATCTCCCAAATACAAGAGAATGCTAACCTGAGAGAGAAAGCGTTCAATAGAAAGTGGATATTTTTTACAGTACATTTGACTTGCAATTATAGAATGAAGAGTCAGAGTGTATACAAAAGGTAATCACTCATGTAATAAAAGTTTCACAGAAAACACACCTCTCAACGTTGGACCGCAGAGAGCACAAGTTGGAACTCAGAAGTTCAGGAACCATGTCAATTCTCTGTCAAAGGAAATGACAATGGAAATTCAGAAATTATTATAATACACTGAACAAAGGCAGAGTAAAGCTTTCTTATAATTATCAAACTCAAATCTGTTAAATAACTCTCAACACATTTTTGTGGAATGATTTTATATTTATTTAACATAAATAAATCTGTTAAAGGAATAACATTTATTTAAAATAATTTATGCATGCAAATGTAAAGCAATTATCTCAGTTATCAGATTTCTGATTAAAATTAAAAATGAAATCTAACAATAGTTAATCACAAATATAGCAAAAAATAAAGATATTCTTTTTTTAAATATTTTCCAAGTGATTTTTAACAGAGCAAGGAAGACTTCACAATATTTCCTAATATGTTTCCTATTTCTTTTTGCTTGGATGTTTTTTCAGTATTATGTGCATTATTTAATTTTTATTTTATACAGAACAAACTACTGTAGTCCAATGACTTGCCTAATTAACCAAATGTGCCTAGTCATCAAAATTAGCCAAGTTAAGCATTTAGATTGCACTATAAGCTGAACACTAACATACTGCAAATTAACTAGTTAAATAGTAGAAACTGTCATCATTGCAAAAACAAAATAAATTATTAGAAATTAGTTATAAAACAATATTGTTTAAAGATGTGTTTAAATCTCTCTCCGTTATTAACTATTAAATAATTAAACTATTAACTTGGGAAACATTTAAAAAAAAAAATTTCAAAGTCTAACAATGTTGTTTTCAACTGAATAATTATTAGAATTAGCTGTACTAAACAAAGGCTAATTCGAAACAGCTATTAGCAAATACATAATTTTCTGTTTTTCCTTTTTTTTTTTTTTTTCAGTGCATGAAAACACATTGGCATTCCTCACATCCTTATAAGTGTTGCTTTATTTCACAAATAAATACCTTTCCACAAAGGTAAACCGTGGTGCCTCTGTTTGCAGACTCTTGATCTAGTGCATTTCCTGGCCGAATAAAATGGCTGACATCTGCTATGTGAACACCAACCTATAACAAAATCACAGCATTTAATGCAAAAACTCAAAAGAACTGCACTGCTACATTCCATTTACCTCATGTGATACTTTACACAAACTGCTATACCTCCAAATTTCCATTCTCCAGTTCCCGGCAGTGAAGAGCATCATCAATATCTGTACATCCAGGAGGATCCACACTGCACACACAGAGATGTCTGAGATCTGCCCTGACCTTTAGATCCTGAGGGATTACAGATAAAAATCAAGCCTTGTGCATTTCGGCAGTTATCATGAAACATTTTTACACAATTAACCCTTTCAGAATACCTCCTCTGTAATACCCCAGGGCATCTTGGGAAGGAAGCTGAGAACAGCCTGAGAGAAGGGTTGGTGAGGAACATCATGCTCTAGAAGAAGCACCTCGGTCTCAGTCTCTTTATCTCCAGCAGTGCCAAGGTTTTTCACAAAGTGACCCTGAGAGACATCATGAATAGAAAGAAAAAGTGATTTAGGAAATAATTAGTGAGTGGAATGTTATCATCCATGTTCCCAGATAGCAGTTTTGTTTGAATCATTAATTCAAAACTGTCTACATAAAGATGGAGAAAAAGAAGCCATTTATACATAAATTTCATAGCTACATTAGCTGCATTAAAATACTGCAAAAAAGAAAAACACACAAGTCAAAATCATCGACACCTACGTTTGGGTATCTGGAATTTTTAGGCCATCCATCTATAGCAACCATAATCCTCTGTCCAATCAGAGTGGCAGCTTGTCTGGTCTCAATGCGGATTCGTGGGATTCTCCGGTCTGCTGGAGTGAAAAGGTGCCTTGTTGCCTGGTGTTCAAATTCAATATAATACAAAAAATAAAGGGAATATTAAAAAGGGATATACTATTTTATACATTTTTTGGTCATTTTGCCTTTTAAGATTGTGTCAAGTTACATAGACCAAAATCCAGACAATATTTTAGCTACAACTGAATTATGTTTATATGCGTTCATCTTATTGTAGAAAGTATACATAGTCAACATTTGAAGTGGATCAAAAAAGTTGATCAAAATTGTCCTAAGACAAGAACTGATGTAGTTCAATTGTTCAAAGGTTGAGATTCAGTTCAAATGTTGACTACTGTATACAATGTCAGTCCAAAAAAGTCATCACCTCACCCCAAACACGTTTCATATGATCCGAGGGGCTACAATTTGTCTTCAGCAAGATTGTGAGGTGTAAGATCCTATCTTTAAACGGCTCACTTCACCAGTTAATCTGCGATGAGAATCGGAACTGATTAAGGTCCTCGACAAGATTTCATCCCCAATTCTCTAAAGGTGAAAATCAGGCATAAATCAGGCTTCAACTCCTGTTGTTGAGCCCAGCTTTATTTAACCCTAAGGGCTCATTCACACCGTATGAGTCTTTGATTCTAAAAAATGTGAGATGCAGTGTTTCAGAATAGTTAAAAAAAATAAATAAATAAATAAAAGAGAGAGAGAGAGAACAGCATAAGGCACAAACCCATTCAGACATAGTCACAGCGAGCACCTGTAAACAGAAGCATGCAATGAAACCCTGCCTCTGAGTTCTTCTGATCGGTCCACTACTGTAAAACTGACAGTGATGAGATGCGCTACGTGTGAAAGCTGAAGTTCTTTTAACCTCACATGGTGTTTAAAATACGTCATAGAAAACATGATGATCTGTTTCAAAAGGGCTAAATTATTGACAAGCATCAAGCAAAGAAAGTTAATGAAGAGGTTATGTGGTCTGATAAGTCCAACTTTACCCTGTTTCAGCATTGTGCCCATGGCTTGACATTAACACCCGCCAACCCTCCAAATGTGGATAGATTTCAGCTGTGGCGGGTTAGACAGGTGATGTGATGTGCACGACAGTTTAAAAAGCGTGTGTGCTGTCGTTTCCTGGTGCGAAGCAAACGTGCCTGGAAACGCAACTGCTGTGATCGGTTCTCCTTGAAATAAACTGGACAAAAGTGATGCTTGTGCATCCACAGCCCTGCTGTTCTCAAGAGCTCCAGATGTTTTTAAAAAATTTATTTTTGTAAGCAGCAGCAGCGGTTGCCACTTTCACTTTAACCATTCTTTGAACAGATTATTAATAGGCCTAACATTAACCGTGTGATCATCCTTTCATTATCGCACACAGTATGTTTTTCACCTGCTTTCTTTTGCTTAGATATTTTTGTTAATATGGTTTAAGGCAGGGGTGGGCAAACTCGGTCCTGGAGGGCCGATGTCCTGCACAGTTTAGTTCCAACTCTAATCAAACACACCTGCTTATAGATTTCTAGTGATCTTGAAGACACTGATTAGCATGTTCAGGTGTGTTCGATTAGTGTTGAAGCAAAACTGTGCAGGACACCGGCCCTCCAGGACCGAGTTTGCCCACCCCTGGTTTAAGGGCATCACGGTGGCGTAGTAGCACGAATCACGATCACAGCATGAAGGTCGCTGGGTCAGTTGGCATTTCTGTGTGGAGTTTGCATGTTCTCTTCGTGTTAGCGTGGGTTTCTTCCAGGTGCTCCGGTTTTCCCCACAAGTCCAAAGACATGCGGTACAGATGAATTGCTAAATTGACAGTAGTGTAGGTGTGTAAATGCAAGAGTGTATGGGGTTTTTTTTTTCACAGTGTTCGGTTGTAGCTGGAAGGGCATCCGCTGCGTAAAACATTTGCTGGATAAGTTGGCGGTTTATTCCACTGTGGCGACCCCTGATGAATAAAGGGACTAAGCCAAAAAGAAAATAAATGAATGTGGTTTAATTATCATTTTTTTACAATAACATTGCTTTAATAGGAGATTAACTCACCATTTATGTGTAGTTAACTGGTGATCTGAGACCTTTATTCAGGACAGATTACTTTGCATAGTTTTAGATACATGGCAGTAATTATTTTTTAAAGAAAAGTTTTGTGGAATAAGAAGTGCATGTATACAGCTACATTTAGCTTTTTTGGAAATGAATGAGGCATGTGGACACAATGTTAACATGTCAAAGTCAAATTTCTGCATATAAAATATATTTTCCCAACAACAAAATTGTGGCTGGTGTTCAAAAAAGTTATTGTCAAGCCTTGATTGTGGCTACCATGCTGCAGTTGGTCAGGTCTAGGTTCAGCAAAGTATGAGGTCAGCTGACTACCTGAATATACTGAATGACCAGTTTATACCATAAATCAAAATTTTCTTCCCTGATGGGACGAGTTAATTCTGCGCTTAAATTTTAACAGCAGATAAACACTGTAGACTAGCTTTTAAGCCTTGAAAGGAACTGGATGCAAGCAGAGCATAGCTGTTTGTAAAGCATACAGCTCCACCTGCTGTTGAAAACTAAGCTCCGAATTGATTCAAGAGAGAATAGAAGGGCATTTTGAAAATCTCAGAATCAATGCTGAATGGATTCATTGCCATAGCTCTAATCTCTAGGGCAGACATGGAAACAATACAAATAATATAAGCAAAGGAGGTACACTGTTACCTCTTTGATCTGTGACTGCAAAAGCATCCCACAGAAAGGCCTCCAGTTCCTCTTTATGATGCCCACCACTCTTCCGGTGGGTTTTAGGACACTAGAGTCTGATGCTACGCTCTTCAACTACAACACAAGAGAATACACACATTACAAAAGCATTGCACTGGTCAAGACATTTGTATAAACACAGAGTACATTATTATTATTATTATTATTATTATTATTATAGTAAAATATACTATACTGCTTCTTAAACAAAACCCTTCTGATCCAGCAGCAGGCTAACTATTGTTTTAACAAATGTTTGTTCTTTTATGAATGGTAGAACCATTGATCTTTATATTGGACTTAACTTACTTTACTGTCATTCTCATCTTCTTCAGCGTCTTCATCATTTGGATTATCATCCTGAAGGACAACCGATGATGGAGCAACCCAGCGGTCTTTCGGAAACAGTTCAACAGCCACTACATCTTGATTCACAGCCCGGTTTAAATTCTGAAGGCCTTGAAGTAGAATCTACCAAAACATACAATGTTAGATTATTTTCTGCTGAAACCATATTTATTTTATCAGATAAACAATTAATGGCTGATCGTTTATCATTGAGCTTGGTTACCTCACTGATATCCTCCCCTTCTCTATTAACAAAGACTGTGCCCTCCAGATAGTTATCACGGTTGGCATGAAATGTACCCTGAATGAATACTCCATTCTTGATGCCAGTCTGAATCCTGGATAAGGGCAGGTGTTCTGGAAAGAGTAACTTACTGCCAGTGATTTCATTCTATAGATAATAAAAGAGAAGTCATTATGTAATTAAAACAACTATATTCTGCAGAAAAAAATCTTGTTCTTCAGTCAACACATTGTACGCACTTGTTCATCAGATGCCATTGCAAGCCTGTCCACAAGCTCAGGGTTGCCAACCAAACTCTTGATATACTCTTCACCTGCAAAAGAAACAAATTATACAAATAAAACCAGTATTTATTTTATAACCTGCAATGTCAGTTATTACAATATGCTTTCTTAGATTAAAGGGATAGTTCACCCAATAATAAAAAAAATCTGTCATCATTTACTCAAGCTTGACTTTTCCAAACCAATTATATTAGATATTTTTTGAAGAAAGCTGGAATGTATGCGTTTTCCTACTATGAATGTCAATGGTATTCAACATCCTTCAATACATCTTTGTTGTGTGTTTAGCAGAACCAAAAAAACATGAACTGGTTTGGAACAAGCCAAGGGTGAGTAAATGAAAAAAATATGTTCAAGTTTGAGTGAACTATCCATTTAAAGCTGTTTAATTATTTAAACTAATTAAAAATTATTATGGTGATGACTTTCCTGTTAGAAAGTTGGGGCAAGACTATTGTTTTTGAAAGATATCTCTTCTTCTGTTCATCAATTATAAGCATCAGTTTTGCATTAAACCAAAACACAGCAACAGTTTGTGAAATATGATCAGAATTGGATACAACTGTTTTATACATACATGTATATAGTGCATATATTCATATATGCAGTTGAAGTCAGAATTATTAGCCCCCTTTGAATTGTTTTTTCTTTTTTAAATATTCACCAAATGATGTTTAACGGAGCAAGGACATTTTCACAGTATGTCTGATAATATTTGTTTCTTCTGGAGAAAGTCTTATTTGTTTTATTTCAACTAGAATAAAAGCAGTTTTAAATTTTTTAAAACCCATTTTAAGGTCAAAATTATTAGCCCCTTTAAGCTATTTTTTTTTCCGATAGTCTACAGAACAAACCACCGTTATACAATAACTTACCTATTTACCCTAACCTGCCTAGTTAACCTAATTAAGTCTTTAAATGTCATTTTAAGCTGTATAGAAGTGTCTTGAGAAATATCTAGTAAAATATTATTTACTGTCATCATGGCAAAGATTAAATAAATCAGTTATTAGAAATGAGTTACTATTATGTTTAGAAAGGTGTTGAAGAAATCTTCTCTCCTTTAAACAGAAATTGAGGGAAAAAAATAAACAGGGCAGCTAATAATTCAGGGGGGCTAATAATTCTGACTTCAACTATATATGCATGTATGTATGTATGTATGTATGTATGTATGTATGTATGTATGTATATATATATATATATATATATATATATATAAATATATATATATATTTTTTTTTAATGAAAAGTATGTTGTCATTCCTCTTGTCTTCCTTCAGAAATCATTATAAACTAATTTATTTGATGCTTAAGAAATATTTATGTTAAAAATGGTTGTGCTGCCTATTGTTTTTTTTTCTGGACACCATGACAGTTTTTAAATGATAATTTGAGGAAAAAAGTATTATTTGAAACATTTTGTAACATTATAACACGTCACTGTTGATGAAATGAAAGCATATTTGCCAAATTTCAGTATTAAATTCAAAATTTGAAATCATATTATCATTTATTTACTTTTAACTTAAATTATTCTTTAAACTTATTCCAAATATGAGTTTATTTCTTCCATTAAGCGCAAAAGGATTCTATGATTTAAGCTGCGGTCACACTAGAGTTTAAGCATGCGAAATTCTGTTGTACGACCCTGCGAAAAGGGGCGGGATTAAACAAGATGATTAGATATTTAAAAAGTGAGCGATTGGTCCATGTTTTAAATTTCTGTCCAGAGAGGTCATGTTTTGATTTTCGATTGGTCTCACGCAATTATGTGATGCAATTTCGCAGGTCAGAATTCACCAAGCTTGAACTTTCCATCGCAGCGAACTGCTAAATTTGCGTTTCTGGTCTGACTCATTCGCGTGCATATGAATGGAAGTCTATGGGGAGAAAAGTGCAGTGTGACCACAGCTTCACACTGACTTCCACAGTAATTACTGATTGATTGATTGATTGATTGATTGATTGATTGATTGATTGAAGCCATTCAGAATTGTATTAAGTTACCAACATTTTTCTAAATCTCTTGTTTTGGGCTCAACGAAAGAAAGAAACTCACTTGAGGGCGAGTAAACAGCAAGTATGTTTTTGGCACAACTAACCCTTACATTTCTTTAAATCTCCCAGCTCCCAAGGCTTTATAAAGAAAACAAAAACTATATAATTAATCTTGCCACAAAACCATTAAAGTAATTTAATTCAAATGAACACTGAACTAGTCCTAAAAACAGTACTTCAAGCTCCAAAGTCCACAAAACTATTGATGAACGCAAAAACAGTGTCTCTTACATCTGTACACAGTGAGTCCAAACTGCTCTGCCTTTTCTTTATTGGCCCGGTCGTTGGTCAACAGAACCACTTTTAGTGTCCCACCATCAGTTGCTTTAGCAAGGTGATCAGTGTACCATTTAGCAGCGACACGGATGGCTC
This sequence comes from Danio kyathit, assembly GCA_903798195.1. Taxonomy (NCBI): domain Eukaryota; kingdom Metazoa; phylum Chordata; class Actinopteri; order Cypriniformes; family Danionidae; genus Danio; species Danio kyathit. The sequence goes on from LR812519.1 coordinate 39,570,077, forward strand.
GGTCATTGCGATCATTAGCGCTTTCACCTTGCTCTCGCTCAATGAATGTCTCCCTTTAAACAAAAATAAAGATGGGATTATACCATGCCGGGTCCTAACATCAAGCAATGCGGCTGACAATGTACTTAAGCCAATTAAAAAGCATGTTGTGAAGTTACTTGGTTAAAAAACATACAGTCTGGAAGAATGGGTTACCTGTGGTGCTCATTTGTAAAGGTGTAAAAGTGCTTTTCCTTTTCATGAATAGCATCCTTAATTCTTTTGTAAACTGGTGCACTCCTGTGTCTGACCTCTTGTAAAACAGTCTGAAGAATGATGACGTTCCTGATCAGAGGGTCCTCAAGGATGTCGATCTGTCAGAATTAAATTCCAAATCAGTTGTGTGTCATTTAAAGCAAGACACTGCCAGCATTCAGACTTATAGAAGGAAAACATCCACAATTATTGTATTTACGCACATCTTTTTTTCTAAATTATTATTCTTTACACTACACGGAGCAATACATTTCAGAAGCACTTGAATCAAATATGAGAATTGGCTTAGTAACCATAATAAATGCATGGCAAGAATTAAAGCGCATATCTTAATGTTTCAAACTACTTTTGAGAAAATAAAATTGTCCACTGTCAACAAGGGTAAAATTGATGCATATAACCTCCTAGGGCTTGACTATCCACATACGTGGGCAGCACATTTTAGCTCTTAAGTAGCTATTTAAAATACTTTGAATGTTTTATATTTTGTTACAGACATAGTGTCCTCCTGCAACTATTTTGCTGTATATGAAATGTCTCAAACCATATTTTTAACTGTCCAAAATGGGAAAAATTGTTGTTTTTACTCTCTGATAATCAAAGCAAGTTCAAAAAAAAAATTCTATGTTATATATGCATTAAAAACATTCAGGTAAAAGTGTTTTATGTAAATTCAGACCACGAGTCCACATATATGGACACCATTTTTCTCTAAAAGTACATCATATCAAAAGATGATACTTAGATTTGTATTCTAATTAGGTTCCAATAAGCCCAAATAGCAAAGAGAAATAAAACATGCATGTAAAAAAACACCTTGGGCCTTAAGTTAAGTAAATATTGATAATATTTAATTGTATTATTCATTTATTTTCATTTAAACCTTATAAAAAAGTCAAACCTATTGATTTTAAGGCTAGTGCCGAAGTTTAAAGATAAACAAATTAATCACCAGATTTGTACTAAATATGACTATACAAATATATTTTTTTTGTTTTATGTATAAATAAAGTACTGAAATCTTAAAGTAGTGGCAAATTTAATATGTGGTTTATTTTATTATATTATATGATAAAACAATATACGTTTAATAAAACAAAATAAAATGTATATTTTAATATATCACAGTTTATGTTGGCACAGGGAAAAATACCTTTAAACAAAAGACTTTCTAATACCAAAACGAAAAAAAAAAATATTACACTAAACTTTTAAAAATCTGATATGACAAACTTTATGTTAAATAGCTGTTAAGGCATAAATTTTTATGTTGTTGCTTAACCCAAAATTTATCTAAATTAATTAAATACTTGCCAAAACAAAATAATCTAATCCGTATAAAAAATGTTTTGTCAGACAACAACAACGGCAGCATGGTGGCACAGTGGGTAGCACAATCGCCTCACAGCAAGAAGGTCGCTTATTCGAGCCTGGCTGGGTCAGTTGGCATTTCTGTGTGGAGTTTGCATGTTCTCCCCGTGGGTTTCTTCTGGGTGCTCCAGTGTCCCCCACAATCCAAAGACATGCGCTATAGGTGAATTGAATAAACTAAATTGGCTGTAGTGTATGCGTGTGTAAATGTAAGAGTGTATGGGTGCTTCCTGGTGTTGGGATGTGGCTGGAAGGGCATCCGCTTCTTAAAACATATGCTGGATAAGTTGGCGGTTCATTCCGCTGTGGTGACCCCTGATTAATAAAGGGACTAACCTGGAAAAAAAAAATGAATGAATGAACAACAATGATGATGTTAATAATAAATGTAACCTGTTGTTTTTTTTATAAAAATACAACTAATGTACATTTTAATTTTGATTAAAGCAGTGACCTATTTTAATAACTAAAGTTCAAATAAATTAAAAATGTATTTTATGAACATAAAACAAGAAACCAAACACAATACAAATAAAAAAAACCTGTAAAAAAAAAATATATATATATATATATGTTGTAGTCCGTACAGTAGTTGTTAGTTATATTTTCTGAAGTAAATGCAGTAAACTGGATTTATGGAACAATAAAAGAAGAATCAATAAAACCCTTCACTTAGCTCAACTAACGCTAATAAAATGTTTAACCCCGCTTTATATAATTTCTCACGATAACTGACTACCCATTCGCTGTTTAATAATTTGGCATACGCTGACAAGAAGTCTAACGTTACTGATTATATATCTTTTTCAGATATTCTGAAGACAATGTTGAGTTCAATTACAGACAAGTGAATTACACATATAAAGTAATAATAAAGAGATTGACAACGTACCTGATGTAAAACCACATTTGTGTCTGGGATTAAATAGTGAGGATATGGGCAGAGGTTGCTCTCTATACACGTTTCTTCTTGCAGCACCGGAGCTTCATCTTTGCACTCCTTACAAACTTCACTTCCACACCAGATGTCATCTCGGAGATAATGTTCCCGTACGATTTTCAACACTCCGCCAGAGCGGGTCTTCTTTACAAATGTTTTGGACTTCAACATGGTCAAGCTAATGGTAGCGACAGCGTTTTTGAAGAGCTGTTCAACCAAAACACAGCACACAGTGAACCCGCGTGTGTAGCCGCGCGCCACCTCTATATTGTTCCGGAGTGATTCAGCGGCGCAAAGGTTCCTAGTCTTACTTACAGCGCTGAACCAAAGTCACTTTAAGTGTATTCTATAGTCTTTGGCTGAACTCCAACATGCGCCGATAAAATGGCATACAATGTGTTTGAAAATACTGTGAATTCGAGGCTTCAAGCAGTCAGAGCATGTTTTGAAGCTGGTCTATTACCGCAAAAGCTTCTGTCATTTTAGCTGAGTTAATATTCACACAATTCACCACTAGATGGCGGTAGATTTCTTATTATTCACGAAAAGTTCGACACGTCTTTAATGACATTTTAGCTGTAGTAGCTAACCTGAAAATATTTTATTACAATAAAGGTCTAGGCTACCAGCCCATGTCAAAAGATTATACAGAACAAAAATTCAGCTATCAGCTTTTTTTTAAGGTATTTGACTTGCTGTTAAGGAGAGCACAAACAAAAAAAATATTAAAATTGCTTTAATTCAGTACACCTATGTTTCTGTAAAATAACAAGGTCTTTCAGTTGTTCTTCTTTATTTAATGCTTAGATATTTTATTATTATTTATAATGCATATGTGTGCCTAAATGCTATAGGATGTACTGTAATAAATCTATTTAAGTTACAGTATAACCTAAATAAACAGATAATTGATATACACTCATAGACTGTAAAAGATATACACTGTAAAAATGATGCGTTCCACACAATTCATGTTCATGTTAGATTGAACATAAAACAGTCAAGCCAAAAAAAAAAAAACTTAAAAATTATGTTGTTTAAACTTACTTTAAATACGTTTTAGTTTAAGAAGCACAAATCATTTTTTGAGTATAGATATTTAATAATAATAATAATAATAATAATAATAATAATAATAATAAAGTAGGCTAAATGTTTTTTTCTTTATCATTATTATTTTTATATATTATATATATATTTTCCTTTAATTGTTGTTTTACCCATATCTCCCCACCTTATATTTGCTTTCTAAATTGTAATTGAAAAAGCTAAATTGCTTCATTCTATATGCAAACACACTGTGCACTTTTATTGGACATATAATGCAAATACTCGTTTAGTACATTTGCAGTAGAGCTTTACGTAAAGATTTTTGCAAACTCCTAAAGAGAATAACCTGAAACAATAAATGTAGCCAAATTCAAATGTAACTAATTTTATTTTTAATTATATGCTACATGTGCGAAACACCCAAAGGAAAAACACCGAAAATAAATGTCAAAGATTGTTCAGAAGAACATAATGTTAGTCAAATAGGAGCAGTAACTTTGAGATTATGGAGTAATAATTGTGGTGTGCCTTGACCGTTTGTCACCGAATAGCCTAATCCACAGATACACAGCAAGAGACAGATCAAATAAATATAAGCACACAGATTGTTTATAATGCACAAGGACATGTTTATTTTTTTAAACGAGAATTGGAACTGTACTTAAAAACCATCACGGAGTTTCATAACAAGAAAGCAATTAAAACGTATAAAACATGTGTTTTATTTAATATTCTGCATTAATTTATTTTTCATGTGCCCTTATTTATTTTTTGTTTCTTTTTCTTTCTCATTGTCTTTCTTTTGCTTTACCTTTATTATATTTCTTTACAATTGTTACATTTCTCTTGTTGCAAAAAAGTAACATTTGTATTGCTTGTATCCGTTTGTATTTATATTTGTTGTAATTGCCTGTTGTTATTGCAATAAAAAAAGCATGTTTGTTGAAGGACATGGACAAAGTAACAGATGCAGTATTTATGAAACAATTTGTTAATTTATCAAAATGTAGTAACCATATACTGTAATAATAATAATAATAATAATAATAATAATAATAATAATAATAATAATAATAACAATAATAATAACAACAACAACAACAACAACAACAACATACAATAAAACAAAGCAGAAAATATATTAGTAATTATAGAAGTAGTAGTATATTATTATGTACTTTTTTACTTGGCTCACTTAAAAATGGCTCACATTTTTCATTTTTCATTTTTTTTTTTGTCATTTTTCACATTAGCTTTTATACTTTTCTAAGAAGCTTAGGTATATTCGACAACGAGAGGGCAGCAGAGAACCATTTAATGCGCTCATCGCTTACAAATCTCCAGAACTCAATTTATTTATTTGTTAAAACAAAAAGACAAACAAACAAACAAACAAGCAAACAAAATCTGTAAACATTGGTGCAACCAATAATATAAGTGATTATTCAATCACCTCAAACTATAAATCATGTTTAAAAATGATCGAAATGTCAAACCATGCAGCAACTATCACAACAGTTACAACCTGATTATTAAGTAACATATATATATATATATATATATATATATATATATATATATATATATATATATATATATATATATATATATGTATATATATATATATATATATATATATATATATATATATATATATATATATATATATATATATATATATACATATATATATATATACATATATATATATATATATATGTATATATACACATATATATATATATATATATATATATATATATATATATATATATATATATATATATATATATATATATATATATATATATATATATATATATGTATATATATATATATATATATTTTAATTAATAATCATAATCTGTTAAAACTATTTTAACAAACATAGGCTATTTTACAACAAGAGAATATTAATGTAACTAATATTAACAGTGAGCCATCAATTATAATAGTATTAATCTTTGTTATTAAAAACACAACTGTTAATTGTTAGTTGGGTAAGTTAAATAATTAGGTCTCTTTACTGTATACTTGCAAAAAAATGTTGTTCATGTTCATACTGTATGACAGGGATATGGAGAACAGTTATAAGACGTTTATGGGGTAGATGCAAGTAAACAGTGTAATTACAGATTTATTTACAGAATTTTATATTTTTAAATATAATACTTATAAATATTTGTGTAATAACAGCAAATTTAGCTAATTCGGTTAACTGTTAACAAATAAAATCTTCATTTATATATATCACATTTAAAAATAATCATGTTTGTCAACTAATAAACTATTTATGTCGTTCAGACTGTAGAAAATACAATTATTTCCCAAAATATAAATAATGGATTATAATAATGTTTGACATATAAAGTATTTTTATAATTATTTATTTTCTAGATTTCCATGTTGCAGCTTTATTTTGTTCAGTGCAGATTGAAAGCGGTTTGCCCTGTTAAAGGTTTAAAGGTCTTAGCCTGAAAGTTGTAATGAGCTCACATCATCAACATTCATATAATTATATTCAGATAATAAACATGAGTCAGAACCCAAGATCACTATAGAGGGCAGAATAAATTCCTCACTGAATCACTGGGATGAACCAAAAGGCTCAGACATACAAGTACCAAATGATCACTAAACAATCACAGGTCTGATCCTTGACCAAAGTAGCCATGTTTCATTAAACATTTTGCAGTCAGCAAGCTCTTAAGAGTTAGATAAAAAAAAAATGCGTCTGTGTTTCAGTAAGCGCATGTCTTAAAATGGGTCAAATTACAGCATTGTGTGTACAGTGTAAGCCAGATCCAAAACTGTTTTTCTAATAACTCTTAGAACAAACAACTGCACTGCTGCCTTTATTCGTGACTCACACAACAACATGGAAAAGGCGAGATTTTTCTTTCACTCTGCAACCATACTGTACACAAAAACACAAAATATAAATACCTGAAATAACACACTTTTCAGTCATTATAAAAGTACTTTTTATACAGTACTGTCTTACATAATCCAAGTCATTTTAACTAGATTTTTAAAAGGACAGTTGACGCAAAAATAAAAATCTCACCTGGTTTCTTACTTCATTTGGGCACAATCCATCTATCCATTTAACATGCATTATTGCCTACTAGTGATTTAACATTCAACAATTAACAGGACATATTTTACTGTAAATGGCACTGTCACATCATTTAGAGTACTAATCCTTGTAATACATAGCCTATGCTGGGTTCCACACCACTTATGTTCATGTTAGATTGAACATAAACAATCAAGCCCCCACCCCTCCCTTCAGTTGTACCTACTGTTAAGGAGAGCACAAACAAAAAGTTTATTAAAACTGCTTTTATTCAGTACATTTATTCAGTTTTTCTTCTTTATTTAATGCTTAAATATTGTATTATTATTTAAATGCATACGTGTGCCTAAATGCGGATGTATTAAATTTATAGGCCATTACCTAAATTAATAGATAATATACATCGTAAAAATGCTGGGTTCCACACCATTCATGTTCATGTTAGATTGAACATAAAACAATCAAAACATTTAAAATTAAACCTAAATTGCTTTATTATATATGCAAACACACTGTGCTAGTGCACTTTTATTGCAGGGTATAATGCAAAAGCTTGTTTATTTTTAGTACATGTGTAGTAGATTTTTACTTAAAGATTTTTGCAAACTCTAAGGGATTACTTGAAACAATAAATGTAGCCAAATTAAAATGTAACTACTGTATTTTTATTTTGTCTATGTGCGAAACACAGAAAGGAAATCTTTTACTGTAAATGGTATTATCACATAATTTAGAGTACTAATCCTTGTAATAGAACTTCTGAAAATACAATTTCACCATAATATTAAGACAAATGTCTTTGTGTCACACACACACATACAATTGAAGTCAGAATTATTAGCCCCCCTGAATTATTAGCCCCCCCCCTGTTTATTTTTTCCCCAATTTCTGTTTAACAGAGAGAATATTTTGTCAACACATTTCTGAACATAATTAATAACTCATTTTTAATAACTGATTTATTTTATCTTTTTCATGATGACAGTAAATAATATTTGACTAGATATTTCTCAAGACACTTCTGTACAGCTTAAAGTGACATTTAAAGGCTTAACTAGGTTAATTAGGTTAAATAGGCAGGATAGGGTAATTAGGCAAGTTATTGTAACTTTTATTCTATCCGAAATAAGCCAAACAAGACTTTCTCCAGAAGAAAAAATATTATCAGACATACTGTGAAAATTTTCTTGCTCTGTAGAACATAATTCAAAAAATATTTTAAAAATAATTCAAAGGGGGTCTAATAATTCTGACTTCAACTGTGTATGTATATATACATATGCAGTTAAAGTCAGAATTATTAGCCCCACTTTGAATTTTTTTTCTTTTTAAAATATTTCCCAAATGATGTTTAACAGAGCAAGGACATTTTCACAGTATGTCTGATAATATTTTTTCTTCTGGTGAAAGCCTTATTTGTTTTATTTCAGCTAGATTAAAAGCAGTTCTTAACATTTTATGAACCATTTTAAGGTCAAAATTATTAGCCCCCTTTTTTTGACTGCTACAAAACAAACCATCGTTTTACAATAACTTGCCTAATTACCCTAACCTGCCTAGTTAACCTAATTAACCTAGTTAAGCCTTTAAATGTCAAATAAAATATTATTATATATACATATATATATGTATCTGAGCTTTGTCGACTGTAGAAGTGTTTGAGGTTTAGGGGGTTTTGCCACCAGTAGCAGGTGCAGATCTGCCTTGACCGCACACCCCTCATTTATGCTCCCTGGGCCTTGAGTCCTTTCACTCGCCCCATACAATGTGCAAGCCCTCCAGATAAAATTGAGGGTCATTATGTATGGAAATAAGGCAAAATGCCTGCTTAACAAGTTAATACAAAGTGCTTTTTGTTAAGAGCACTAGGAATCTGTGTGTACATTGTCATTATTTGTTGCAGCTGGTTTACAAAACCGAAGCAATATTTTAGCTAAAATAAAGGGACTTACAACATATATAATTTGTAAAAAAAAAAAAATAAAAAAAAAACACACACACAAATGTAAAAAGGCAAAATAAGAAAAAGAAAAAAATAATTTATATATACACGTATCCAAAGGTCAAAAGATTTTTTGAGCAGGCTGAGTGTTAAACTTTTGTTGTCGTCAAAAAAATTAACACGGCATATAAAAAGCATAAATGACAGGTATGACAGGTAAAGAAATTAGAAAAAAGAAACCTACATTAGAAAACATTAGAAAAAAGAAACCTAGCGCGGCCAATAAGAAATATAAAATAACAGAAGATTTAAGGATATTTTATGGCAGTACAATTGATCTTTATTCAACGTCTAAAAGGGAGTTTTACTGTTTTTAGATTAATATGCTCTACGAAATATACTTCAGTGTAAAATATGCGCTACTATTTATTTGGACGAGCACGTGACCTCTTCTGTGGAAAACATGGCTGCGCCCTGTGCCGCTCAGTGCTTATACAGAACAGGTATGTTTACAATTGACTTTAGGAAACATTTAGGCATTCCTATATAGTTTGTAGAACGTAAACACTCAGACTGACGGTATGGTAACTAAACAAGCCATTATTCCCTAGTGTCTAAATATCAATGAACGCCTATCGCCAGGCTAAGCGGAATTTAGCTAACTATTAATATCAAACGCAAATCCTACAGCTGTTTTACCACATGCGTTCAGTAAGTTGTCAAATTCAGTTTCAAATTAACTTTAAACTCTAAGGTTTTTCATACATGTAACTCCCAATCTTGTATTTTGGTTGCAAAAACTTTGTATAGGGGTAAAGTTGGTTTTATATTCGGATATTCAGACATTCTCCTTAATAATATAATTTCATAAAAGTATTATTTGCAAATTCTAAATAGGGAAATCATATAAGCAGACAAAGACTATCAAAGTACAGCATTGTTTACAGTCAATTAGATAGTGTTAATGTTGTTTTGAAGTCATACTTGCATGCTAATTCCGATCGAATATTCAAAGTACCATGGTGAAAAATATATAGACATCTAAATGAACGAATGTGCGAATATAAAACCAACTTTACCTCTATAAACTTTGTTCCTGTATTCTCTTTCGGTGTTTTATTAATGTATAAATGATAACGGTGTTTTTAATGTCAGCATATTAAGACGGCTACTGTCACTAAAAACTGGAGTGACAACTGAAATTCAGCTTTTCTCTTACTGTAATAAATTCCAGTTTATAGTAAAGTACAGGCTACGAAATGGTTAAATTCCAATATTTTTTCCACAGAATTACATTATTTACTGTATGTTTATTATTACTAGTTGTCTTCTTTCTTTCTTTCTTTATTAGTTTTTCTCACATGCCTTAAGTTCTGTTAATACACATACAAACACACATGCATATAAAATTGACATAAATCACATTATACAGAAAACCATAATCGGACTGCCAAGTTTCAACATTTAGATTTTATTTGTTAGCACTTGGCAGTCAGTTTATGATTCTATGTACAAGGTGGTTTGTGTCAGTTTTGTCATATTTCAATAAAGATGAACAAAAAACCGAAGTGTTATACCAAGACAAAGAACACAAGGGAAGCAATGCAGGGCTAAATGTCTTGCTTGTTCTTTATTGTTGGTTTGGCAGATTCTTTGTGGGTCCAGTCGAAGTAAACAGGGAAAGTAGCATTACAACCCTCTCTGTCTGTTCAGCCAGAGCTTTTTTTCTTTAACATAAATGAAATGTAACCAGAAGTGAATGTATTTTTTTTCTACCCAAAATTGCTTTTGGTGCTGCAAATCTTTTATATTGGTCCACAAAGATTTACAACTTTTGCTGTCAACAGGGTGGTGATTCAGTTTTATAATTTCTAAGAGTTTCACTAGTGTTACAGTTAATCCAGCCTCTTTCAAATTTTAGACAATGAATCTGTTATTCATCTATTTTAATAATATCATTAGCAAGTAAACAAGCACAGGCAAACACATTCAAATGAATGATTTTTTTTATTTTGACATTTTCCCATTTTATTATTCATTGTGAATTTTGTTGTTTGTTTTTTTTCCTTAAAGATTATTTTCAATGAATTGGACAAAGTGGAATCCTTAATAAGCAGTACAGTATGGTAGATGCATAATTACTCGCTTGACAATGACTACGTTTACATGGACACCAGTAATCGAATTATTTGCCTTAATCTGAAAAGAACAACAATAAGATTAAGGTGTTTACATGAGTTGCTTTTTGAATGTTCCTTTCATGATCCCGTTTTACACGTTATAGCACATAATTCGATTAACGTCATTGCGTCACCACGCTATCCACATTTCTTCTGGAGTTTCATGTAATTTCGAGTGTTTCATTTATAATTTGTCGGCTTTAACTGCAGTTTGGCACTTTTACTTTCAAGAACATTTCATGCATGCCCCCCTGTACACACGGGATATTGGATGAGAGTATGAAATGCTGGAAGAGTATTGTTTTAATGGAATTTGATACTGCACACCGTATGGGGAAAAACAACTCTGCATTTTGTGATGCAGGTGTCTCTGGTCCTTCACTGACTCAATTAGATGCAGAGAATAGTGTCAAACAGCCGTGTGTGTATAGACTATACAGTATTGTCGCAAAATGCAGCAAAAATCCTGCACAACAGTTTGATTGCGGTGTTTACATCTGTACTGCACTTTAATAATGCAACTAAAATAGGCATACTCCAGTCCACATGTCTTAATTCGATTTCTGTTTAGTTTGATTATGACCTTAATCTGATTAAATTAGGCTAATCTAAAATCACTGTTTACATGGTACACTGTTAATCAGAGTATAGTCTTAATTGTATTAAAATGATTGGATTATTGGTGACCATGTAAACGTACTCGATGATTATTAATAACCATAAAATGGGTCAGCTGATTAACCAATCAGGTAATCATAAAATAATTAAAGAGATAGTCCACCCAAAAATTAAAGTTCTGACATCTTTTATTCATCTTCCACTTGTGTTAATCTTTTTTTTTTTTTTTTTAAGTTTCTTTCTTTTATTGAACACAAATGAAGATATACAGAAGAATGTTTGAAAAAAAAAAAAAAGCCATTGACTTCCATAAGCATTTTCTTTGCATTGATGTCAGTGGCTGCCTTTCCCACCTTTTTTTTCCAGAATGTCTTTTGTGTTCAACAGAAGAAAGAAATTCAGCAAAGTTTAGTAAACAGCGATGAAATGTACATTTTTGGTTGAAATCTAGTTTACAATTTCAACTAAAAGCCACACAGAATGACTGTAAAAACAAGCAATTAGTTAATTTTCTTTAAAAACAAGTGAGTAAACCCACTGTTACGTGGAACTGTGAAGTTGATTCAATTTTTATAATTATTCACATAGTTAATTTATTCAATTTTAAGATGATCCAATTACTTTAACTAATTGCTTTACCAAACAGATTTACAACATTTATTAAGTGAAGTCAATAAATTGCTTTTTACAGTGTATGAATTGGAACATGCTAATTTCAAAGGTGCACACAGTTTGGATAGATTGTGTAAAGATGGGATTTAACTACATCGGTTCGAACTGTAGTTTGCCAATTGACTAAAAAGTTATCGTTATAATGGTGAAAAACTGTACATTTTTAGTCAAACCATTTTTCTGGAATCTTGTACCAAAAACTGAAATAAGATTTTCCCCCATGCGGTATCAAATTTCATTAAAACAACACTCTTCCAGCAGTTAATACTCGCATCCAATATCTCGTTTGTCACAGGGGGACATGCATGAAATGCTCCTGAATGAAAGTGAAAGTGCCAAACTGCAGTTAAAGCCAACAAATTATAAATGAAACACCTGAAATTACATGAAACTTTGGAGAAAAATGTGGGAGAGTGTTGCAATTATGTGATTGTATTGTATTGCAATATGGAGCAATTAAGTGTAGATGTTAAATCAAAAGTAATTCACAAATACTTTATTTTAAAATGAAGTTATTTAATGACAATAATTTGCTATGGTTACAACTGAATTAGTTACAAAATAACTGTATAAAATGATAAAACGTGAAATAATAAAAACATGATATTAATTGTACCCAGCTTAAATGTAAAATTACGTTACCTGAGAGAAAGGGAGAGACAGGGGAGGGAGAGAGACAAAGAACATAGAGTAGGTCCTAAAGAGAGCTTGATAGCAGTAAAGTCAGAGAAGATAGACTCCAGAGCAGGAAAAGCCAGAGCAAGAAAAGAGACCAGAGAAAAGTTTACCACCTATTTAGTATCTTTCTTGACCATGTGACCAAAGCCCAAATACTGAGACATACAAACTGACCAATCAGCATTTGACCACATCGTAAAACCCCCAAAGTCCACACACATATTAACCATTCCCTGATCTTATCAGTATCTGTCTTCGGAATCTGTATGAACCTTTCTGGTGAAAAAGACATGTTTTGCTAGATTAACCAATGCATATATTAATTTACACTCTTACAATAGTATTTGAATTAGGAAGAGAGCAACTAATGATTATAAACTGACATTAAAATTATGAGTTGACACTGATGTTTTCTCTGTACTGAAGTAAAGATATTATAGCTAAAACAAGAGACTAAGCCTATATGTCGACCACACACACAAAGGGAATTCAGTGCAATCCACATCCTTGGCCACATCCTTTGCTCTCTGCCACCCAAATTGTTGTCACTACACACAGCCTCTGTGTACCCCACCCTGGGTTTAACCCACTACTGCCTTTTATTCCAAACCCCTCCAACAACCGCCTTCTCGCTGACTATATGAGCTACTCCCTTCATCACTGCTATTTTTTTTTCATATTTGTAACTCAATCCTGTCTTGTGTATAACTGCGTTTATTTTGGGATTTTGACCACTGCGTTTTGGTCACAGTTCTTTTCTCAAGACTAATCTCTACAGTCCTCATTGACATGAGTTATTGCATGCTTGTTGATGTGTGGTGGTGGATCTCAGATTATTTTCTTTGGTGGTTCAGATTCAGAATCGAGCTTCATAATGTGTGAGGATCATTGCATAGTGTAATTTTATGAACTGTTTGTTCATTGTTTTCAGAGAAGAAATGGGTTTGAGGACTGATTTACAGGTCTGAGCAAGCAATATCTGTTCATTTACATTCACTTTACTTTATGGCAGTTAGGTTGGAAGGTCCGACATTGTCATAAAAACAGCCATGCAAGTGTAGTTTTGAATGTTATAAAGCTCTAGTGGAAAAAATATATTTTAAATTATAATAGGTCCTTATAAAGTATATTCGGGTATTTCAATAAAGTGTAATTCTTCACTCTTAATCAAAATTGTTCCTGTACTGTAAAAAAATCCAGGTTGCCTTAAATTTTTAAGCTGAACCAAATTAACCTTATAAGTCTGTTGAATTTATATTATGTTAAACTGACCTGAAACTGCTTGCATAACTTAAACTAAGTTAATCATCTTCTAACTTAATTTTAAAAGTTACAATGAACTAAAAACAATTCAATTCAATTCATCTTTATTTGTATAGCGCTTATACAATGTAGATTGTGTCAAAGCAGCTTCACATGGAAGATTATAGTGAATTGAAACAGTGTCAGTTCAGTTCAAAAACAAATGCTGTCATGATTAATTGTTTATATAATTTTTTTACAGTGTGTAAAACAACAATATTGAATTATGTTCCGGTTTCTAAATTTGCATCTTGCATTAAAAATTTGTGGTAATATTTATTTTGTTCTGCTTGAATTTCCAATTCTTGTGTAAAGCTGCGGTCACACTAGAGTTTGAGCTTGCGAAATTCTATAGTACGGCCCTGTGAAAAGGGGCGGGATTAAACAAGATGATTAGACATTTTTAAAAAAATGAGCGATTGGTCCATATTTAAAATTTCTGTCCAGAGAGGTCATGTTTTGATCCTCGATTGGTCTTACCAGTCAAGTGATGCGATTTCGTAGGTCAGTTCACCAAGCTTTGAATTTTGCAACGCAGCGAACTGCGAAACTTGTCGCACGAGCTTGCCTTTCCAGTTTGACGCATTCGCGTGCGTATGAATGGAAGTCTATGGGGAGAAAAGTCCAGTGTGACCGCAGCTTATCATTTATATTACTGATAATATAATAAATGTGAAAAATAATAAAAAAAATAATTGTCGAAAATAATAAAATAATGGTCTATTAGTTGATTATTTTAATCAGTTGATTGTAGTTAATGTTTTTACTAACATGAACACAGTGAACGATGCATTTATCCAACTATTTATTAAATAAGGTTGTTCGTTGTTAGTTTGCTAACTCACAGTCAGTGCATTAACTAATGTTAGCAGGCACAACTTTGGATTTTAATATTGAATTAGTAAATGTTGGACTATGATTATTAATAAATGCTGTTCAATATACTTAGTCAATATACTTAGTAAATAAATACATAACATATCATTTACTGTTAAATCATTTTACCAATTTGTTTACTGGCATCTATTTACATGTACAGTGAAGGTCAGGATCAGCACATTTGGTTAATACAATGCACTATAAGGAACATTGCACTTTTTGAAAATAAAGTTAAACGGTTGAGTTTTACTTTTCTATTCAGCAAATCTCCTTATCTGATCTGCCAGGAGAACTTTTAGCTTAGCCTAGCATAGTTCATTAACATCAAATTAGATTAGACTATTAGTATCTCACTCAGAAATGACCAAAGAGTGTTGACAAAAGAGTTAAGCTTTAAAAAGGAAAATTATCAAACTCTTTTTTTTTTTTACATTTTTGAGCAAGATGCTAATGGTCCAATCCGATCCAATGTCTATGCTAAGCTAAGTAAAAGTGCTCCTGCCAGATGCAAAAATCAAATGAATTAAATAAATAATGATTAAACTCTGTTTAACTTTAAAGGAATTGTAAAATTAGCCTATTGATGCTGACTTTTTTTTTTTTTGTCAAGAGATTTATTCGATGGACTTGGATGTGAAATTTTGAAAATCACAATGGGGAAACTGTTTATTTTAGTCATTGAACTTCACAAAGGTGTAATGGTTTTGATGCACTTGACTTTGTTGCAGATGAAAATGAAAGATGGTTGATCCTAACTATTAGGTTGGACAACACAATATTTAAAATTTGCAATGTTTATGGTTATAATTCTAATTCGTTGAATAAGACGTTTTTTGCCAAAATTTCAGATTTAATTCATAAAAAAAATACATATGTATACACACAAATATACATATATTACATATATGTTACAATCTTATTCCAAAATGGATTTAATTAATTTATTTCCTCAAATTTCTACACACAATACCCCATAATGACAATGTGAAAAAAGATTTTTTTGAAATTGTTGCAAACTTATTAAAAATAAAAAACCTGAAAAATCACATGTACATAAGTATTCACAGCCTTTGCCGTGAAGCTCTAAATTGAGCTCAGGTACATTCTGTTTCCACTGATCATTCTTGAGATGTTTCAGCAGCTTAATTGGAGTTCACCTGTGGTAAATTCAGTTGATATACTACTACATAAGGTCGCAGGGTTGACAGTGCATGTCAAAGCACAAACCAAGCATGAAGACAAAGGAATTGTCTGTAGACCTCCGAGACAGGATTGTCTCGAGGCACAAGGCTGGGAAAGGTTACAGAAAAATTTCTGCTGCTCTGAAAGTTCCAATGAGCACAGTGGCCTCCATCATCCATAAGTGGAAGATGTTTGGAACCACCAGGACTCTTCCTAGAGCTGGCCGGCCATCTAAGCTGAGTGATCAGGGGAGAAGGGCCTTAGGGTGCTTTCACACCTGCCATATTTAGTTTGGTTGAATCGCACTAGAGTTCGTTTTCCCTCTCGGTGCGGTTCGTTTGGGCAGGTGTGAATGTAGCAATCGTACTCGAGTGCACACCAAAAGTGGACCAAAAAAGCGTACCTAGACCTCCTTGAAGAGGTGGTCTCGATACGCTTTCAAACGAACCCCGGAGCGGATCGTTGTGGTGAGAACATGATCCGAACTAAAACAGACCCAACCGCAAAAAGTACTGCGCCTTTTTGGACTAATCCAGCTGCCGTAGGCCAATGCGCTGTGCATTATGGAATGTGGAGGAAAAACATTTGTTGACAGCGCTTTACCAAAAAAGAAAGAGGGGGAAAACATTACCTGATGGATTGTTGGTAATATTTCCGGAAGATGACCATGTTGCAGTTTAGCTAAATTAATTCACGCCTCCTGAAGTGACGTGCGATGCGCCTTTGCCGTTTGCAATGCCGCTCTTAAACATTGTTTTTCAGCCGCAGCCGCACTTCATTCTCGAGCAGGGATACAATCAGCCAGCGCAGTCGTAGCTCCATAGTCAAAAGGGACATTTTGTGTCTGCCGGTTTGTTTACTTGTGGGAGTTCCATTGGCATGTTCCTGCACGTGAATTCTGAACAATCCATAAGCAGTTTAGGAAATATGTTCAACAACATCTGGCCAGGGCAACGCAGTGGCGCAGTAGGTAGTGCTGTTGCATCACAGCAAGAACGTCGCTGGGTCGCAGGTTCGAACCTCGGCTAGGCTGGGTCAGTTGGCGTTTCTGTGTGGAGTTTGCATGTTCTCCCTGCGTTCGCGTGGGTTTCCTCCGGGTGCTCCGGTTTCCCCCACAGTCCAAAGACATGCAGTACAGGTGAATTGGGTAAGCTAAATTGTCCGTAGTGTATGAGTGTGAATGAGTGTGTGGATGTTCCCAGAGATGGGTTGCGGCTGGAAGGGCATCCGCTGCGTAAAATCGTGCTGGATAAGTTGGCGGTTCATTCCGCTGTGGCGACCCCGCAAGGGACAAAGCCGACAAGAAAATGAATGAATGAATGAATGAACATCTGGCCAATGAGTGATGTGGATTTTGTCACATGACTGCATTTTGGTTCTTTTCAACTGGTTCGGACCAAAGAAATCAGTGTGGTGTGAAAAGGACCCAAAGACGGCAGAAAATGCTACAATGTATCATTTGTTGCCCTTGTTCCGGACCAAATGAACCGAACTACAGATGTGAAAGCACCCTTAGTCAAGGAGGTGGTCAATAATCCGATAGTCGCTCTGTCTGAGCTCCAGCATTTTTCTGTGGAGAGAGGAGAACCTTAAAGAAGGACAACCATCTGTGCAGCAATCCACCAATCAGGCCTGTATGGTAGAGTGACCAGATGGAAGCCACTCCCTGCCTGGAATTTGCCAAAAGGCATCTGAAGGACTCTCAGACCATAAGAAACAAAATTCTCTGGTCTGATGAGACTAAAATTGAACTCTTTGGAGTGAATGCCAGGAGTTACGTTTGGAGAAAACCAGGCACCGCTCATCACCAGGCTAATACCATTCCTACAGTGAAGCATGGTGGTGGCAGGATCATGCTCTGGGGATGTTTTTCAGCAGCAGGAACTGGAAGACTAGTCAGGATAGAGGGAAAGATGAATGCAGCAATGTACAGAGGCATCCTGAATGAAAATCTGCTTCAGAGTGCTCTTGACCTCAGACTGGGGCGATGGTTCATCTTCCAGCAGGACAATGACCCAAAGCACACCACCAAAATATCAATGGTGTGGCTTTACAACAACTCTGTGAATGTCCTTGAGTGGCCCAGCCAGAGCCCAGACCCAAATCCTACTGAGGATATCTGGAGAGATCTGAAATTGGCTGTACACCCTTGCTTCCTATACAACCTGATAGAGCTTGAGAGGTACTGCAAAGAGGAATGGGCAAAAATTCCCAAAGACAGGTGTGCCAAGTTTGTGGCATCATATTCAAAAAGACTTGAGGCTGTAATTGCTGCCAAAGGTGCATCAACAAAGTATTGAGCAAAGGCTGTTAAAACGTATGTACATCAGGTTTTTAATGTGTAATAAATTTGCAACAATTTAAAAAAAATATTGTTTCATATTGTCATTATGGGGTATTGTGTGTAGAATTTTCAGGAAATAAACGAATTTAATCCATTTTGTAATAAGGCTTATAAAACATAAAAAAAAATGTGAAAAAAGTGAAGCGCTATGAATACTTTCCGGATGCACTGTGTGTATGTATATATATATATATATATATATATATATATATATATATATATATATATATATATATATATATATATATATGTGTGTGTATGTGTGTGTGTGTGTGTGTGTGTGTGTGTGTGTGTGTGTGTGTGTGTGTGTGCATGCGTGCGTGTGTGCGTACACTGGGTTCCATTTCAAAAGTTAATGTTATTAAGAGGATGTTCAGAAAACGAAATTCCTTAAACGTATTTACTGTAATATTTTTTTTTTATATATACTTTTATTGCACATTTAGGCAAAAAACTAAAAAAATATTTTTAGGAACTCTCTAAAATGTGAAACTATCATTATCAATATTATTCATTATTTTAAGAGTTTCTGTGATGTTATAATAATGCTTTATTCTAAAATAAAATGTTAAAATGCTGGTAAAGTTCTGGTGACATTAATGCTTTCATACAGTAAGATAAGCAGATGCACAAGCTATTCACTTGTGCTTCAGTATGTGAGTAGTAAATATAACTGTCATTCCTTAACACAGAACATGCAGACTTCACATTTATTTTTTATCCTTTTCACAGAAACTAGTATATATTACAATTTTATTAGGTGTAAAACTTTGTTCATACAAAATGTGCAAAAATTTTTGTCTTTCTGTGAGACACAGCTAATTCCATTTCCATGACTGGATTCTTTAAATCAGTCAACATCATTGAGCCTTAATCAATCAAACAAAATTTACAGACCAAAAAAAGGTAGCTACACAGTAGTCTGTAACATTCGTGTTCTACATGTCTAGCACATAAATTGCCCTGTTATCATGATAATGGCAAAATACCAATGGCTTTTTTTCCCGCTATGATTTTGTATCATTCTTTAAAATCCTGTCATTTACTCATCCTTTACTTATTCTAAACCTATTTGAGTTGAACACAAAAGAAGACATTTTGATCAAAGCTTGAAACTACCATTGACTTACATAGTATTTGTTTTTCTATCATTGAAGTCAACGCTTACAGGTTTTCAGCTTTCTTCTATCTATTTAGAAGTTAAACAATCCTATTTAGTCTGCCGGAGATGAAAGAATCTCAAAAAGGTTAGGAACCACTTGAGGGTGAGTAAATAGTGAGTACATTTTCTATTTGGTGTAAAGTATTCTTTAGGATCACAGAGGGTTCTAAGAAGTTCACTCCGTAGTGCATTATCACTCCTTTGCTGATGTTTTTGCCTTTATACAGGTGGTTTAAGGCTGCTACAGAGAATTTCAAAGCTACCTCACTGCCACAGAGACGCATCTTTTGCCCACCAGTGCCAACCCCACCGATCCTTCTTCTGGAGGAAGCCAAAAACTTCCCACAGTGTGGTCCGGCCTGCCATAGTGCGGCCAGCTTATCCCGTACCCAAGGTAACTTCCACTTTATCAAGTGACACCAAAATGTAATGTCGATTAGATCTGAAAAACTCTACTTTCTCTTAGCACATTCAGAGGCCGGACTACGTGTCATCCAGCAAAGTGCCTGAATGGCCAGATTACATTGAGATTAAAGATGAAGAGCAGATCCAGGGATTAAGACGAGCGTGTCATCTAGCCAGACACATACTGCTGCTGACAGGAAACAGTTTGAAGGTAAACTCTACACTTAGCTGAAATCCGAGACCGTAATGTTGAATGAGCTTGATGTGACTTGTCTTTTGAATTGTTATTTGCAGACGCTGTCACTATATTGTTTGTTTCTCAGGTTGGTATGACGACAGATGAAATAGACTTTATAGTCCATCAAGAAACGATTCGTCACAATGCCTACCCTTCTCCCTTACATTATGGGGGCTTTCCGAAGTCGGTCTGTACCTCTGTGAACAATGTCGTATGTCACGGCATTCCAGACAGGTAACTCAGTGCTATTAAACATAAGTGCTTTGTTTTGACTGAATCTGTATACATTTGTTTGTTAGTATATAGTTGAATGGCATAGAAGAGAAGTGCTGAATCCTGGTGCTGGAGTGACCTACTACTAAAAGCATTGTTACCCAAATATCCTTGCAAGTTAGTAATAATTTCATAGGTTAACATTTCCTAAAATTGTAGTTCCATTGGACATTCCCAAACAGCATCACATAGTTGAGTGATTGTAGTTATGATTTGGTACAAAAGTAGTGTCCAATAAAGGTCTAGTCCTTTAGGAGGAAAGATGGGCTGAGGATCGCTAGTTTACTGTCCCAACTTTTTCTCATTTGGGGATGTATTAAAATCTGCCAAACTTTTCAAAACAGCATCCTTGTTCTCTTGACAAGCTGAAAGACATAGAAAACACATTTGTGTATATGCATTTCTATGTCTTTTAGTTCATCAAGAGAATGATTCCTCTGTTTTTGAAGAGAGACCTGGGAAACCCCAAGAGAAGGATGTAAGAGGGAAGCTGCAATTAAATCGAAGTAGTAAAACATCTTGTAAAACAACAAAGAACAAAAATAGCAAACTGTTTCTCAGATACTGTGTTCATATGTGCAGTAATTTGTACATTGAGTCTTTGAGTCTGGGTCATGCAACAAGACAACGGTTCTAAGCATACCAGCAAATCTACAAGAACAGCTGACAAAGAAAACGAACAACAACAAAAAAATCAAGGTGTTGCAATTGACCTTATTCTTCAATGCGGAAGTGCGCAATTGTTTTAGAACTTTTGATTCAGTTTCCTATGGGAGAAATGACTAGGAATAATAAACGTCAGAAAACTGTCAAAAACTTCTTGCTCTACAAACAAGTGTGTTCATGACTATACATAAAAAGTAGAATAATATAATAAGAAAATATAAGTTTGCAACATCAAGTAGCATAACGAGCTGTTTTTAACGTCTAAAAATGAATGGAAGTGAATGGGACTGGAAGTCTCAAGCCAAAAAGATTCCAATGGCTGCGTCCGCTCGTATGTCAAGAAGGTGAATAGTCCAAATCCAGATTTCATTCTGGCGAGAGCTGTGCAAAAACTCCTCCAGAATGATCTGAGAAACTTCTAAGATCATACAGAAAATTATTATTTTAACAAATTACTGCTAAAAGTGGATCTACAGGCATCTGAATCATAGCGTGTCTTAAATTTGTCAACATGACTTTTCTATCTTGGCTTTATTTTGGTTAAAAAAAATAATAACATGGTGTGAGATGTCATGATGTTGTTTATCTGAGGTTTAATCTTCAGAATTTTAAGACCTGCCAAGGGCCAATTGTTTTTATTATATCCTGATACAGGAAACCATGGAATTCAATAGGATGTTCTAACTTTTTCACATGATTTCACATGTTGAAATGATGGATGCGCAACTGTTCCTGTGCATGTCTGCCAGCTAGTTAGTTTCAAAGACATTGCATAGAAGTATTGTAGATAAGTAGGAAGTGACCTTGTTGTTTGAGAAAATGGAAGTTTCCAGAAAATATGTTCTAGGGCAGGGGTGCTCAACCCTGTTCCTGGAGATCTACCATCCTACAGAGTTCAGCTCCAACCCTAATCAAACACACATGAACCAATTAATTAGGACCTGAACAGCAATTGATAATTACAAGCAAGTGTGATTGATATGGGTTGCAACTGGAATCTGCAGGAAGGTAGGGCTGTTTCTCAATTCCAAGAACGCAGAGAACTGACTTGCGTTCTTGTGAACACCGGTCTTGCCAGGTGTGCTCGGAAGAACGAACTCGGGAGACCACGAGAACAGAGAACGCGTCCTGTAAGAAATGAGATGCTGCGTTCTTCCTGATGATCACATGACCTTCATGCGTTTTTAATGGAAAATTATTTAAACATTACAGCATTCATACAATGATTTATTGTTTTTCCCCTTTTCAAAATATGCATGAAGACTTTACAGATATACTTTGCACAATACAAATAAAACTGATTTTAACACGAATTTCACCAAATAAACACCCTTAATGTGTTTATTCCTTTATTACGATGTTCATGGTGATGTTTATATTCACCATTTCATTTAGGGAATCTCCTGAGACAAATAAGTTATATCTCTGAACTTTAATAATAAACCTATATAAAATACTGCGCTTCCCACCTCCAGTCGCAATGACTACTGGGACTTCTAGAGTGATTTCGATGCTCAAATCTGCATCCATGCATTCTTGATATCAAGAACACATCCGGGAACAATCACGCGTCCTCCGTTCTTGCGCTCTTGAGAATTGGAACTGAACGTTGGCAGCTGATGATGACGTTACATGAGAACACGAGGATGCAAGATCGCTGAAGAATGCATATTGAGAAACAGCCACAATCTTCAGCGATCTTGCTTCCTTGTGTTCTTGTGTAACGTCATCATCAACTGCCAAAGTTCAGTTCCAAAACTCAAGACTACAAACCACTACATTGATATCAAGGATGCATCGATGCAGACTTAAGCGAAAAACTCGCTTGAGAAGTCCCAGAAGTCACTGCGACTGAATAATAAAGGAGGTGGGAAGCACCGCATTTCATACCTGTTTAATATTAAAGTTCAGAGATATACCTTATTTATCTCAGAAGTGTCCCTAAATGAGATGGTGAAAGTAAACATCACAATGAAAATCTTAATAAATGCATAAACACATAAAGGATGTTTATTTGCTGAAATTCATATTAAAATCAATGTTATTTGTATTGTGCAAAGTATATTTGTATATATTTATACAAGTCTTTTGTGCATGTTATATATACTGAAAGGGGGGAAAGCAATAAATCGTTGTATGAATGCTGTAATGTTTAAATAATTATCTTTTAAAAATGCATCATAGTAATGTGGCCATCAGGAAGAATGCAGCATGTCATTTCTCAGGGCATGCGTTCTCTGTTCTCGCCCTCTCCCGAGTTAGTTCTTCTTAGGTCACCTGGCAAGACTGGTCTCCACAAGAATGCAAGTTCGTTCTCTGCGTTCTTGGAATTGAGAAACAGCCTAGATCTTCAGGAACGGTGTTGAGCACCCCTGTTCTAAGGAGTGACTAACTTCCGGGGCATTATCATTGGAGAAAATAAAAATGTAACTGTCATCTTGGATTCAATTGTGCACTTATAAAATGTACATTTATTTGCAACAGCAAATTTCTAGCAATAGTGAGTTTTTTCTATTATTGCTGCCTACACTGAAAAAAAATGATTCATTCCAAATTGTTGCAAACAATTTATATAAGCTCAATTTAAACAAAAAACATTAAGCTGAACATTACTAAATTTATTTTGTTTGTTCAAATTCAGCCCATAGAAATTGTTTACAACCACTTACCTTAAAAATATTAGTAAATCAAATCAATCATTTTTTTCAGTGTAGTATTAACAGTAATATTTTAAGGCCCAGTTTTACAAACAGCGCTTAGATTAAGCCAGGACTAGGCCTTAGATAAATTAGGCTATTTAAAGCACATTTATAAAATAGCCTTAGAAAAATGTATTACTGTTGTGAACCTGGAGACAAAAAAATGACACTGACGTATTTTAAGACATCTCACTGCAAGTTATTTTGAGTTGAGACAGCTCAAACATGCAAATTAATCTTGTCTAGCCTGAAACCTTGTTTGTGAAACCGGGGGTAAGTGAATATAATGAGGATATTCCATTGCTGTCTTCACCAAGTGTGGCTTTAATACAACATGCAAGTGCCCTGCTCAGAGTGAGTAGGGCATTGGGAAGTTCACTTCTGATTGGAGTTTGCTAGTAGACTAGGGGAGAGGATGCTTCAGATTATATGGTATCGCAGCGTAACATTCTTTTCCTAACCTTTGAGCCTCAACTTAAGCTGCAAAGTCTGTTTGTAGCACCTGGTTCAGGTGTGTTCAGTTAGAGCTGGAACCAAACGTGGGAGATTGGCCGCTTCCATGAGCACCATTGAGTAACTCTGACATTAAAGACCATATAAGAAAGAAAAAAATGAATTGACTTCATTCATTTATAAAATGCCAGGTGGTGGAACCATCAAGTGTAAATATATTTTACTTTAGTTACAGGTGAATAATTGTACTAAATATTGCAACACAATAACATTTTACAATCTTAGGCTGAGCACACACACATTACAAGATAATCAGACTGATTTCTCCCCTTCTTGATGTCCTCAGATTTCCTTTTGGTGTGAGGTGTGTTAAGAGTGACTTAATTCTCTCTGAAGAAATCTGATGTCCAAATCTATTTAATACGTTTAATCGGCTTGAAGATTTGTTGGCAACACCATAAAAGTTTATTTGTTTGTTTGCTTGTTATTTTGTTTGTTGTGTTATTCGCTCATATTTAGTATTATTTAAGTTTCATTATTCATTTTAAAATCGGTTTCCTTAACTCCATAACATTAAGCTCTAATAAAAACCAAAGACAATCACTTACTAAAGATAACAACGGAATCAGAATCGCTTGCTAAAGTGTTTATTATTAAAAAATTATATTCTATTTTATTATAAGTATCTACTATGTTTTCATGAGTCAAAAAATTTCAAAATGTAGGGTTTAATGCAATCTTTATATAATTTAAAGTATTTGATTTTGAACTATTGTTAGATCACATGAAATGAAACCATATTAAGTTAGAAAGTAAACTGACAGAAGACTAAACACAATCATGGCATGGAAATATGTTTGGACAGCATAGATGGAGAAGCAGAGGGGTTGCACAAAAGTAAAATTAAGAAAGCTAGGATAACAGAAAAAGGGAGGCTTGATCTAGTTTAATCAGCCTATTCTGGCTTAGTTCGTTGCACGTTTGCTGATCCCGGATGATATTGTGCTGCTATGTCAAGCCTGGTGTTGACAGCCAGGATAAGTGCACATTCACAGCCTGCTTAAACAGATGATGGGATCAATCACAGAATTAGTGATGCAAATATGGGTAAAACCAGGTGTGAGACAATCAGGTAATGAGTTGGATAAACGCCCCTCCTGGACACAAATCCATTAATTCAAGTAATTTCTTTCAGAGACTTAACAGAAACACATGAGAAGATGAAACCTATTAACAATTAAATGTGACCAGTGGACATGTTGCAGAGGAAATCATGAGGATTAACTGCAAAACTTACCCATTTATTCTTTAATATTTATATTTGATCTGTTATCTGTCTATAGTTTAATTTCTTCTTTTTTTTAAATTTCTTACTGATTATATGTAGTGTAGTTTTTTTTCTAATCACTCAATTGTTTTATCTCTCTGTTACACAGAAATGTGAAACGCACATGTGAACATATGGACAATTATTGCTTATTCATTTGAACTTGCATATTTTTTAATTCTAATAGTTGTAAATTGTCAAGAACATGGAGTGAGTGTAAAACATGTTAATTTCTAGTAATATTGACAGTTAAACTAACAGATAAATCACTAGGATTCAACTTTGCCTGGTTGTTAGCCTGCTCTGTAGCAGGCTAGATGCAAAGAATAAATTTCAGTAGTAACTTAATTTAGCTTAATTTAGCCTGCTTTCATGCATGGCTAAGTCAAGCCTAAATTTAGCCAGGGTAGCTTGAAAATCCCATAATCCCTTATCTTGCTTTTGTGCAGTATTTGTGGCAACAGCACACACATTTATTCATCCGGCATATTTATTCTTACATCTCAAAAGATTTTGTGAGATTTCTTGTTTACGTTCAAGACTCTGGGCTCTGTCTTAACAAGGCGCAAAGTCTAAAGCGCATGGCACAAAAGCATTAAGGTTGTGTCCGAATCCACTTTTGCTATTTTAAGGATGTAAAAATACTGTTTGCGCCCCAGCGCGTGGTCTAACCGGGTTGTGCTTATACTCTCAAAGAGTTATGGGTGTGTTTTGACCACAACGTGCATTAAACCAATCAGAGTCTCATCTCCCATTCCCTTTAAGAGTCAGTTGTGTCATGCCATGGTGCATTTGCTATTACATGGCGGACTTTGTAAGTGGAAAAACCTAATCCTTCACTAGTGAGAATACAGTTAAACAGACCATCTGCAGTGCGAGGATAAAGAGTGAGCCTCCTCCATTCGGCCTTTTTACTTTCTCTTTACTTTTACTCTTTACTTTACTGCTTTATTTTCATGCATAAGGAAACAGTGTTGTACGCACTCCACTGAAGACATCCATTAGCCCACATATTTAAATTTGTTTGTTAAGCACAGAGATTTGATTCAAATCTATTTCTAAATTCAGTTTTAATTTCCAGCAAATGATTAAATGAACAACATCTTGTTCTTATGCCCCATATAGTGACTCATACGTCTCCAAAATCCAACAGGTGGACAAATCTAAACCTGTTTTTAATAAAATAAATGTAAACATGCATATAATAAATAATACTTCTAATAATAATAATGATAATAATAATAACATTTGTTACGATCCTTGATGGAAATATGTCTAGGGAATTTAAAAGGAGTAACAAGAGATGACCAAAGTATAAAACTAGTGATGAAAATGGCAAGAGAAAAGACAAAACAACGAGTTAGCACCGCAAAAGATTTATTGCTCCCACAGTATTTACAATATTTACAAACAATAAGAAAGTTGATAAGAACCAAGACAATCGGGAGAGGGAACTGAAAGTTGCGCTATTAAATGAAAGAAATAAATATAACAAAAATATTCCCTTAATCTCCTCTCCAATCCTCTAAATAAGAAAATAATATGAAAAGAAAAGTCTTCAGCACAAAAGCGCCCTGAACTTACACCAACTAAAAAATAGAAATACAAATTAGCGCACTTCGCTAACTAGTGTGTCTATACATCAATAATCCTGCGTGCAAAGTATGTATGTCACGTGACTTACTATGTTGTTCCAGATCTCCCTTGTCTGCAAGTCACAGTAGGTTTTGAATGGAGCATTAGCGGGCTAAAGATGTGAAAAACACACTCAAACAGATCTCACTCAAAGTCAACATTAGTAAATCTCTCTCAAAATCACAATAGTAAATCTCACTCAAAGTCAACATTAGTATCAGCTACAAACGCACACGGACAGTATCAGCAACCAACGCACACGGACACCACCAAACAGAAAACACGGCAAACAACAACAACAGCTGATCTCTTCCTGTTGCCGCTTCCGATTTAAAGGGCTCTGCCACGCTTGCGATTGGCAGAGAGAGAAGTCGTCGTCATGACGCTGATTAGGATTGGCAGTCCTGTAAGCCAATAGTGCTCCGAAGTAGGCGGTACCTGTAAAATGACAGGGCACAGAGAGAGAGAGAGAGAGAGAGAGAGAGAGAGAGAGAGAGAAACAGAGACAGAAAGAACACACACGCACCAAAACAGTGTGCAGTTCATAACACCCCCCCACTTAGAATAAACTCTTTTTCAAAAATAAAAAGTTTAAACTCGTGACAGTGCATCTGCTAGAACATTATCAACTCCCTTCTTGTGCCTAATATCCAAGTTGTAACTTTGCAAGAAGAGTGACCACCGTGTCAATCTCTGATTGTGATTATACAACTTCGAAAGAAATGTCAGAGGACTATGATCCGTAAAAACGATCAAAGGCTGTACACTACATCCAACATAAACCTCAAAATGTTGTAATGCAAAAATTAAAGCAAGTGCCTCCTTTTCAATCACAGAATAGTTTAACTGATTCTTGTTAAACTTCCTCGAAAAATAACTCACCGGGTGAGCTATACCCTGCTCATCATCTTGCAATAACACAGCACCAGCGCCAACATTACTTGCATCAACCTCAAGTTTGAATGGACGATTTAAATTAGGGGCTGCAAGAACTGGTGAACTACTCAACAGTGTTTTCACACTCTCAAACGCATATTGGCATTTTTCATCCCACACAAATAAATTAGAAGGGCTTAACAGTGAAGTTAACGGACTAACCACAGACGAGAAATTTCTACAGAAGCTTCGATAGTAACCAGCGATTCCGAGAAATCTTCGGAGTTCACGCCGAGTCGTAGGAACTGGGAACTTAGATATAGCCTCAACTTTCGCTTCCACAGGTCGAACTTGACCATGTCCCACTTCTTTTCCCAAATACGTTACCTTTGCCTGACCAAACTCACATTTGGCTAAGTTAAGGGTCAATGAAGCACTCGCAAAACGTTCAAATACGGCACGTAATGACTTCAGATGTTCACTCCAATCTCTGGAATAAACAACAACATCATCCAAATAAGCGCTACAATTAGGAATACCAGCTAAAACAGTGTTTACCAACCTCTGAAAGGTAGCAGGTGCGTTTCGGAGTCCGAACGCCATGGCCGTATATTGTGCAAATGCATCTGGAGTGATAAAAGCAGCAATGTCAGATGCTTTGGGCGTGAGCGGTATCTGCCAGTATCCCTTCAACATGTCTAGTTTACTCACGAATTTGGCATATCCCACATTATCAACACAATCCTCCATTCTAGGAAGTGGATAATTATCAGGAACTGTAAGTGCATTCACTTTTCTAAAATCTGTGCAGAATCTAAAAGAACCATCTGATTTTGGCACTAAAATACATGGAGAACTCCATGGACTAGAACTAGGCTTAGCAAGACCATTATCCAACAAATAGTCAACTTCTTGTTGCATAACTGAACGTTTCACAGAATTTACTCTGTAAGCGTGCTGTCGGACTGGGCGAGCATCTTTGACATCAATGTCATGTTGAATGACATTCGTTAGTGTCGGTACATCATTAAACAGACACTTAAACTCAGAAATTAATTTCACAAGGTCACGTTTCTGATCAACAGTCAAGTTTTTAAAATGTGAATCGAGATCTTTTAAAATGTCAGAATTGGACAAACTCACGGTAGACTGAGAAATACTTGAAAACATTAGACCATCTTCATCAACATCAGTAACTGGATTTTCTGTCACAGCCACAACAGAAATAACAGCCGTATCTGTCATTTTCTCAGCATCATCATGTGCCCTAGAATAATAAAATTTGAGCATGTTCACATGACAAGTGCGGGTTTTTCGTCTTCGGTCAGGTGTACAGATCACATAATTAGTTTCGCTCAATTTTTCTTTCACTTTGTAAGGTCCGAAAAATTTAGCTGACAGTGAAGAGCCAGGTATAGGCATGAAAACAAGAACTGCGTCACCAGGCTTAAAAGAACGCGCAACTGCCTTTTTGTCAAATGTGCGTTTCATTTCTTTTTGCGCACGGGCAAGTGAATCTCTAGCAATTGAACATGCGGTCTGCAAACGTGCTCGAAACTTCGTTACGTACTCCAAAACATTCGTTTTCGAATTGTCAGTTTCCAGAATTTGATCTTTTAGAACTTTTAAAGGTCCGCGCAATTGGTATCCATATACCAATTCAGCTGGGCTGAAGCCGAGCGACTCCTGAACGCTCTCTCTAACCGCAAACATCAGCATTGGAATACCATCATCCCACTCATTACCAGTCTGCATGCAATATTTCCGTAACATCGACTTCAAAGTTTGGTGAAAACGCTCCAGAGCTCCTTGGCTTTCTGGATGGTAAGCGCTGGAGGTGCGATGTGTAATTCCTAAATTTTGCATGACCTGCTTGAACAGCTTGGACATGAAATTAGTGCCCTGATCACTTTGCACTATTTTAGGCAAACCAAACGTCGAAAAAAACTTAACTAGTGCCTTGACAACAACAGGTGCAGTGATTTTTCTCAAAGGAATTGCTTCAGGAAATCGAGTGGCTAAACACATCACTGTTAGAAGAAATTGATTACCACTTTTGGATTTTTTTAGAGGACCTACACAGTCGATAAGGACATGTTCGAATGGATCACCAAGAACAGGTATAGGTTTTAATGGTGCTGGTGGAACAACCTGATTTGGTTTTCCCGCAATTTGACAGACATGGCAAGAACGGCAATAGCGAGTTACATCACTTTTCAATCCAGGCCAGAAGAAGTGTTTTAAAATCCGATTGTAAGTTTTCCTTACACCCAGATGACCCGAAAGTGGATGATCATGTGCCAAGCATAACACATGTGGGCGATATGGAGCAGGAACTACAATCTGATAAAAAGCATCCAATTCTGCCTTGTCAGGTGACAAACACCACTTACGCATTAACAAATCGTTGTCTAAAATGTAAGCGCTTTGTTTTGTCTTAGCCAAATCGTGTGAAATTGCAGCATTAAAAGGTGTAGTCAATGTCTCATCTTCTTTCTGTGCAGTGATCAATTTTTCTCGTGTGATTTTCAAAAGTAACAAATTCGTGTCAGTTACATCGTGCAAAATCCTCACCTTCTCTGATTTCTTTTTCTCAAAGTCGAAATTTTCCTCTCCATTTACAACAGAAGGAAAGAAAGAGTCATTCAATGCAATCTCTTTACGCGACTGCGCGCGAGTGACAGCGCACACAGGAAAAACATGAGGATAGGCTTCACCCACCTCGTCAGATGTGCATTCTGTCGGTTCATCCAGAACTTCTAATAACGGCATGACTTTTCCTCCGGCTAAATCATTGCCCAAGATTAAATCTACCCCTTTCATCGGCAGTGAAGAACAAACTGCAACACGGACCAATCCAGAACATAAGTCACTTTTCAAATGCAGATTATGCAAAGGTCTTTTTACACATCCCATTTCAACTCCTTGTACTACTACACTAGAATGACATGATGTCTCATCAGAAAATTTGATCGCACTCTCTACAATAAAACTCTGCATCGAGCCTGTATCACGAAGCATTGTGATTTCTTTTTGATCTTCAACACGACCAGTTAGAGAAATTAACCCCTTAAGAATAAAAGGACGGAACGTCTCCTCCACCTTATCTTTGGAGTTTTCAGCCACATTCTGATTAAAAGTCTTTACAAAACCTACAGGTTTAGCTTGTGATTGCTGTTTTCGTTGAAGTCGCGGACAATTTACCACAAGGTGCCCATTTTTATGGCAATAAAAACAGTTACGTTCATCGCCAACTCTTGGTGCATTATTTTTCGAGCGCACAAACTGCGTGGTAGATAAAAGTGGAACGGCAGGTGCATTCTCCACACGTGAGTGAACAAATACGTTCTTGTGAGTTAAAATGAATTCATCAGAGAGAACAGCGGCATGTGACAATGAATTTACCTTTTGTTCATTTAGGTAAACTACCACTTTCTCAGGCAAACAATTTTTGAACTCCTCTAAAAGAACAAGCTCACGCAGCGATTTAAAATCTGCCACATTATTAGCTACACACCATTTATCAAAAAGCGTGCCTTTTTCTCTGGCAAACTCCACAAAAGTTTGATTAGAAGTTTTTCTGTGCATCCTAAACTTCTGTCTATATGCTTCGGGAACTAATTCATATGCACGAAGTATTGCTGATTTGACTGAATCATACTTTAAACTCTCTTCAAGCGATAAAGTAGAATAAACTTCCAAAGCTTTGCCTACAAGTTTACATTGCAGCAACAAAGACCAGAACTCAGGTGGCCAGTGCAATGAAGTCGCAATTCGTTCAAATGCATTAAAATAAGAATCAACTTCAGATTCTCTGAATTGTGGAACAAGCGCAATGTGCTTACTCACGTCAAAACTTGAAGTGGATGAAGTCGACACCGAAGATACATTTGAAGCTGGAACTGGCTGAATAGCCTCCACAGCCTTCTTTGAAGAGTCCAACTCGAGCTGGCGCAGTCTTACCTGCGTATCAGCCTCGATTTCGAGTTTGCGTATCTGCAAACGCAAGTCAAATTCAGCCCGACGGGTGTGCTCTTGTGCATCATAATAAAGACGTGCCATGCGAACTTTCAGTCGCGCATCATCTCGTGAACCTATAGAGAGTGGAGAGAACGGTTCAAACGGCGGCAATCCAACATCAGTATCAACAGCGGCCTCCACCCCTGCTTCTGCATCTGTACTGCCACTACACACGTTCTTATCTCTCATATCAAAAGAAGTCACCACCTCATCACTAGGGCTTGCATGATCAGCCGTCTCATCCATTTCAATATTTGGTGTGATAAGAACATTAAGCTCAACCAACTGCTCTGTTAACTTTTGCCTAATTTCGGCTTTACGATCATGTCTGTTAATTATCAGTTTAAAATGATCAGCAATCAAAAACAAGTCTTGTTTCCGACAAACGTTAAGCAGCTCCAATGAAGGACTCTTAACAAATTCCTCTAAACTGAACATTTTAAATTAAAGTGTCGCGTGCTCAAAAGTGCTACAAACTGATACTTCTGCAACTTACCTAAATGTCACAACTACTGCATAACAATTTCTGTTGCCATCACCACAGCTTTTCTTTGGTCATTTTTTCAATCATCATCTGATAAATTTAAGAAATATTAATTTCAAAAAATTTCCTTTAAAATTATTTCTTTAGCTGAATTAAATTTATCACAGATGATTTTTAGCTTACCTTAATTGATCTTATTTAAAAATATCCTGGTTAAATATCCCGGACGAGCCCCCATTTCATGTTACGATCCAATGGAAATTGTCACGAATGAACAAAAAAAAAAAAGGCATGGAGGCAGTGGTTTTTATATTCATGTAGAAAATAATAATTTTTGTAACATTTTAATTCTTTATTTTTTTCATATTTAAAGATATTTGTATTTTACTGTACATCCTGTGTGTATTAACCAATGTTTAAGTGTTTGAACCTGCATGGACGCATAACTAACACGGTCTATTTCAGTTCTTCAAAATAGCAACGCGCCAACAATGTACCTTAACACACCTCTATTTTAGACCAGCACACCCATGAGTCCACAAAGTGGAGCAAATGGATTTGCTATTTAAACAACGTGGTGCAAAACGAAGAAAATTAGGGTTGCACTGGTCTGAAAATAGCAACTAATTCTGCCAAACATGTCTTGCACCTTATTGTGCCGGGTGTATGATAGGGCCCTCTGTTTGAAAATCTGATGTGTGGTGTTCTGTCTTTGTCACATGTTGGCACATTATCTAGTCTTGAATTTTTTTCTCCTATTTGTTGTTTTTAAGATTTAAAAAAAATCTAATAAAACTTAATAAATCTTTTAAGTGTGTACAGTCAAGAGAGGATGTGTTTCTGCATGTTGGTGCATAACATGACTTTCAATTGGTGGAAAAATGTTTTTTGTTTTCCACAAATGTCTTCTTTTTTTTTTTTTTTACATAGGACTGTTGTATCACTCCAACATTTATTATGAAGTATGACTTATTTCCCAGTGATGGGTTGCAGCTGAAAGGGCATCCGCTGCGTAAAACAGATAAGTTGGATACATTGGTGGTTCATTCCGCTGTGGCAACCCCAATTAATAAATGGACTAAGCCGAAAAGAAAATGAATGACTGAATGAATAAATTAATGAATGAGTATGACTTATCAAGTGTGACTTGATTTTGCATCTTTAATATATTTTTGAACAACTTTTTAGAACAACCGCATCTTTGACCCATATACAGTGAAGTGTTTTGTTTTCTAGCCGGCCATTGCAGGATGGGGATATCATCAATATTGATGTCACAGTAAGTCCTTTCCTTAAATTGTTAGTCATTTATTTGTTGTTAGAACTCAGTAAGGATATCATTTATGCATGTCTTTATCAGCTAAAACAGTCAATATGTATTCTGTAGGTTTATCTGGAAGGTTACCATGGTGACACCTCAGAGACATTTCTGATTGGCTCAGTCAACGACCAGGGCAGGAAGTTAGTGGATGTGGCTCGTCAATGCAGAGATCAAGCCATCACCGCCTGTGGCCCGGGACGACCTTTGTGCGTCATTGGCAACACCATCAGGTGAGTCTTCATTCCCACACTTTGCATCGCAAGTTTCAATTATCAGCACCTTCAAGTATAGATATCTGTGGGAAACATCTTTCATTCATTATTCATCTTTCTCCCACTTGCTTGTTTCTTTTTTTGTTAAAAATAGCAGATCTAACCTTTGTTATTTTTCTTTTGTGCAAAAGTAAAAAAAAAAAAGACAGCAATCTTGCCTTGTCAGGTTATGAAGCCCTTATTTGATAGTGTAGTGTCTGAAGAAGGACTGCACAGAGTTAATGTATTTCTCAGTGAGCTCCGAGCAAGCAATTACCCAGAGTGCATTGGGGTTTTTCCTGCAATGGGGTGTAAATTACAGGTTAGTTTGTCTTGTTGGATGTGTGCGTGTGTGCATGTGTCCGTGTGTGAGGGGGAGAGAGAGAGAGAGAGCGATGTAAATTACAGGCTTGCTCCTGCTGTCTTTGAGAATCGTAGACTCTGCCAGGGTGGATTCAGCTCCCCACAGAGACACGAAAAGATCCGCAGGAGCCTTTTCACAGGGAGAGAGGACACACTCAATCACTCACATACACTACAGAAACATCTTATTGACTTTACGCTTCTAATGCAAAGACGTACATGTGCAAAATATCAATAGTGAAGATGCTGAAATG
Organism: Danio kyathit; assembly: GCA_903798195.1. Classification (NCBI taxonomy): domain Eukaryota; kingdom Metazoa; phylum Chordata; class Actinopteri; order Cypriniformes; family Danionidae; genus Danio; species Danio kyathit. The sequence goes on from LR812519.1 coordinate 39,604,996, forward strand.
GAGCTCAGGGTCAAAATGCTGGGTTAAAAGTGCCAGTGAAGGTTTTATTATTGAATTGTAGGACAAATGCTGACATGTATGTATGTTTGTACATGTATTTTGAAAGTAAAACATTGAATATAATTGTATGGATATACACTAGCAATATATATTCCTTCAGTGTCTGAGGAAGCAATGCTTTTGTTGTTTCTCTCTCTCTCGCTCTGTTTCTCTCTCTCTGCGTAGGATTCTGAGCTTCTGCAGGGACATACACTGTTATTATATACACACAGAGGGAACAATTACCTCTCCTCAGGAAAAAGCACTTAGACCTCTCTTTCACTCCTTCTCTCCGTCTCTCCCTTTTATATATATTTTTTATCACGCTGGCACCCTAGCATCCTCTTTCAAACTCTTTGCAATTCTTTGTCTATTTTGTTTTTTTTTAAATATTCTTTCTCTTTCATCTTTTTCTTTTTACCGGGTATACACTTTCTTTATACACCCCCCTCCCCAAATATAGAAAAAAATGTGCTTGAATGTGTCTAGCATGTGTTATTCACAGTGAAATAGCTGTTTGAACTTGTGTTTACATGTAAGCAACACTGTTAAATTTGACATCTCAAAAACAAAACTCTAGTAAACCAGATTTTATTTATTTCTATTTATTATTTTTTAGCTTTTACGCTTAATCAATTTGCAGATGCTTTTATCCGAAAGAGGAAAATAAACATACATTACCGGTCAAAGTTTTGGGGTCCGTTTTTTTTGGCGCAGTGGGTAGCACGTTCGCCTTACAGCAAGAAGGTCGCTGGTTCGAGCCTCTGCTGGGTCAGTTGGCATTTCTGTGTGGAGTTTGCATGTTCTCCCCGTGTTTGCATGGGTTTCCTCTGGATGCTCCGGTTTCCCCCACAACTCCAAAGGCATGTGGTATAAGTGAATTGGGTAAGCTAAAATTGTCCGTAGTGTATGTGTGTGAATGAGTGTGTATGGATGTTTCCCAGTGATGGGTTGCGGCTGGAAGAGCATCCGCTGCGTAAAACAAGTGCTGGATAAGTTGGCGGTTCATTCATCTGTGGCGAACCCGGATTAATAAAGGGACTAAGCCGAAAAGAAAATGAATGAATCAAGGTGGCATTTATTAAATGTAAAAAAAATGTTAAACTGTTAAATATTTATTACAATTTTAAATAACTGCTTTTTTATTGTATGTCGTTTCAAATGAAATTATTATTCCAGTCATCATTGCTTTTATTACTATTACCATTAATAATAATAATATTAATAATAATATTAATAATAATTAATATTAGAGTGATTTCTGAAGATCATGTGACTGAAGACTGGAGTAATGAAGCTGAAAATTCATCTTTAAAATCACCGGAATAAATTATTAAATTAAATTATAAACTGTTTTTGAACAGTTATTTTATAGTACAGTTATATTTAACAATTTTACAATGTGTACTGTATTTTTGATTAAATAAATGCAGCTTTGGTGAGCAGGAGAAGCTTTATGTTTTTTTTTTAAAACATTTTTAAAAATCCTACTGACCCCAAACATTTGACCGGTAGTGAACATTTATATCATACAGCAACAAGGATTATTTCCCAGTACTGGCTTGCAACTGGAAGGGCATCCACAGTGTAAAACATATGCTGGATAAGTTGGAGATTCATTCCACTGTGGCAACCCCTGATGAATAAAGGGACTAAGCTGAAGGAAAATGAATGAATGAACAAAGATTAAACTGGCTCAATATAAATTTTATTATTTACTTGTGTTTTTTGTTTGTTTTTTTTTTACTTGCAGCAATATAGCGAACTCAAATGGATTCCGTGTATGTCCATATTTTATCGGCCATGGGATTGGAGAATATTTCCATGGACATCCAGAGATATGGCATCACGGTAAGAGTTCAAATTATTTCTCACTTTATTTTAAGGTACAATTACTCACTATTAACAAACAATTATGCAAACCACTGTGCAATAAACATTTGCAAGACTTTCTCATACACACTTGTACACAGCACCTTATAACTTGTATATTTATAACAAATCTGTACATGCAATTCATCATCTAGAGCTCTTTTGTCTAATTGCATCTCTGTCTAAGGTTTGTCGTCTTTTCTCATACTTATTTTCGTGTTATCACTTGTCACTTTATGTACACTAGAAGCTTCTGTAGCCAAAACAAATTCCTTGTGTGTGTAAAGCACACTTGGCAATAAAACCGATTCTGATTAACTATGACTTTTAGATAATAATAGACTAATTTGCTGCTTATTAATAGTTAGTAAGGTAGTAGTTGGGTTTTGATATTAGGTAAGGATTAGGGATGTAGAATAAGATCAAACTTTAGAAGTACTAATAATCTGCCAATATTTTAATAATAAGCAGACAATAATAAGCCATTAGTTAATGGGAATTGGTACTTAAACTAAAGTGTTAACTAAAATTATAATATGTGTAGTTTATTAGTCAATATTTATAATTTTTATCTTGAATAACTTAGAGATGGTTTACTTTTCAGTCTTCATATGTTTATTAGTGGGTTTTTTTTGTGGAAGACATGAAAAGATTCTTTAAAATGTGTGAAGGTTAATAGTACTGTATTTGATGGTCTGTAAACACTCAAATCTTCTTTGTGTTAATGCAGGTTTAGATTAATATGAGGGTTAGCAGATTTGGCTGAACTAATTCTTTAGTTTACATAGCACTGTAAAAAAATGACATTAATTAGCTAGTGATTTAAAGGGTTATTCCTTTTATTTACGTATTTGAATTGGATTATTGTCCCTTGCTCAGTACTGACAACTTTTTATGTTGAAAAAGAGATACAGCTTAATAATGTGATATTTATTGACATTTGTAAAGTTTGAAATGGTATAATATATTAAATGTATAAGCCCCCCCCCCCCCCCCACACACACACACACACACACACAGTGATCAGCAATTCTTTTATCTATTTCACAGTGAATGTAAATAATATATTTTTGTGCATTTTTTTTTAACAAAACAGATTTATTAAACAGATGAAATTAATCTTTAATATAAATATATATATATTTTAATCACCGAACAGCTTTAGAAATAGAAAGATAATATGTTTAAATTTCTGCAAAATATTGCAAACATAAAAAAATGCCATACAATGCTTCAGAATTTCACCAAAATGTTATATACTTTAGTTTTTTCTTTATTTTTGCTCTTTTAAATTTTTTTTTAAATATTTTCCCCAACATATAAAGTTGGGCTACACAGTTTTGGAGTATTGTCGTTAGTTATTTTCTTAGATTAACTCCAGATTTGTTTTTAGTACCAACTAAACTAATGCATATGCACAAATACGGTAAAGCATCCTATAGAAAATATTAATTTAAGTGAGAGATTTGTGAAGGGTGTACTCATATTTGCTGAGCACTGTATACAGCTTATTTCCCATCTATATATTGTAATTAACATGAGCTTCCCAGAAAACATTTAGAATTTTAGACACATATTAATATAAAAAAATTGTATGTAATATAACTTGTGTTTGTTTGTTCGTTGTTTTTTAATTGTATTTATTATACTTGTATTTTCCTAATTGTATAGCCATTCATATATTCTGACATGGCCTGAGGTGCTGACGTGGCATTAAATAAAAATAAATGATACAATACATTCTGAAGTAAATGCTAGGTAGCCCATCATTGGGTCAAAAAGTGTCATTAAAATTTAATTTAATAACAGGGTTTCTACAGGTTTCATCAAGTCAAATTTAAGACTTTTTAAGGCTTTTTAAAGACCATTATGAATGAGATTTTAGACTTACACAAGACTAAACGCTAAGGATTGTTTTTCTAATGGCCCAATTAAACATAAAAAACCCCCATTAAAAATAGATGTTATTGTAAGAAAGATAGACCAGATGAAAGATGAAAAGATGTCCAATCCATATTGGTAAACCTTTATTGAAATTTTATTGAGATGGAATATTAGTGATTGGTTGCCTGTCGGCCTGCGGTGCATTTCCCAAACAATGATATAACTCATGGCTGAACTATCATAGTATGATGCATCATTTGGGAAAAGAACAATGTAGTGATGAGTGTTTCCCAAAACCATAGTTGCTTTGTCGCAGATCCATCGTTTTAACCACATTAGTTGTAACGTAAAACGTCCATAATGACGCTCTAAACGGGGTTGAGTAACAACTTCTTTAGAGAAAATCCCCATACCTTTTTTGTGCAAATTATATTGTTTTACTCGCATTAAAAAAAATCCAATATTAGTTTTGATAAAAGCATGCACTCAATTTCCATATTAATTATATATAGGGCCTAGTTTATAATAATAATAATTATTATTATTAATTTATTATTATTGTTGTTATATATTGTTGCTATATATTTTTGCTTTCACAAGCTTGGAGACATAATTTAAATTCTGCTTTTAAATAATAGGTCAACTATAGCTTTTGTCATGAGCCACAGCTGCATTCAAAATGGCATAAATGTTTTCAAAGTGCACATAGAGGGGAGCACAATTGTCAATATGAAGATCGCTAAAACTGAACTGTAAAAACTGCGACGGAACTTGCGACCCTAGTTGGCTAACGATGGTTTTCGGAAACGCACCCCTGATTTTGGTAGCTTTACATGAACTTAGTAAAAATAAAGACCTGTTTAAAATGATTTAAGACCTACAACACAATATTTCAGTGAATTTATGACTATATAACGTCCTAGAGCCCGAGTGTCCACATACGTGGACAGCACATTTTTAGCTCTTAAGTAGCTATCCTCTTAAGGCCCAAGATGTTTTTTTACATGCATTTTTTATTTCTCTTTGCTATTTGGGCTTATTGGAACCTAATTAGAATAAAAATCTAAGTATCATCTTTTGATATGATGTACTTTTAGATAAAAATGATGTCCATATATGTGGACTTGTGGTCCGAATTTACATAAAACACTTTTTCTCGAATTTTCTTTTATGCATATTTAACATAGAATTTTTTTTTTTTGAACTTGCTTTGACTATCAGAGAGTAAAATCAGAGAGTTTGGAACATTTCATATGCTGCAAAACAGTTGCCAGATGACACTGTATGTCTAAACCAAAATATAAAACATTCAAAGTATTTTAAATAGGGCCAAAATTTTTGTTTTTGAAATTTATGACAATCTATAAAAAAAAATCCGTAGTTTTACGGTTTATTTCCGGCAGCTGGGGTGCCGGAAAAGAAACGTAAAATAACGGCTGTTAAATTACAGGAATTTATTGTAAAATTACAGAGGTTGAATTACAGAAACTGACCAGAAATTTAAATTTAAGGAAATTTCTGTAATTTAATGTTCGTTATTTTGCAGTAAATTTCTGTAATTTAACAGCCGTTATTTTACAATTTTTTTCCGGCAGCTGGGGTGTATAAAAAACTGTAAAATTACAGATTTTTTTACAGTGCATTTTAAGACTTTTTAAGACCCCACAGATATCCTGTAATAAACACCCAAAATTACCAAGAAACTGTTCTTTGTTTTAATTTATTTATTTTTTATACAGTTTATAAGCTTTAGATAGTTATTAGTTATATTGTACTTTGTTACAACCATTTAAATGTAGTTTATTAAAGTGGTGGTTTTTAATGTGACGATTAAGGTGTTTTACCATTATAATGAATGGAATACTTGCAGTGGAGTAAAATTCATTCAGTACTGTTCTTGTTTTCTCTTTTACAGCTAATGACAATGACCTACAGATGGAAGAGGGCATGTCCTTCACCATAGGTCTGTGTGAACTCACCTTTCACTTTACAGAGTTCACATCAATAGAAGCATGAATTTGCACCATTTTTGGCACATTTAACCATAACACTTTTTATAGAACCTATTCTTATGGAGGGAACGTCAGAATTCAGGATCCTGAGTGACAAGTGGACTGCTGTGTCTGTGGACGACAAAAGGTGTTGTGCTCAATTTCTCCTCCTACACTTTCTCTCACCACCTTTCTAATGAGAGCTCAATGCAGCCGTTTAAATGTAGCCCACATTAATCATCCATTACTTCATGCGAGAACAAGTGGCTAATTCCTATTGAGAATCTTCAAGAACTTTATTTCTATTGGCTGTTGACATTTAACTTGGAAAGACTAAGTACTCTCAGAATTTGAAGCACGTATAGAGGCAAGTGCTCCGTGATAAACTTTCCTTTAACTGCATATATTTCACTCGAGAGCACTTCAGTCTTAATTGCAAATGAGCTGATTGCCCTGTTGGCAGGTGAGTGCCGAGTGTTAATACTTGGTCAGTGGTTGATTAAAACTCTGATTATTAAGGCTGACTGGGGTGCAGAATATGAAAATGGATACTAAAATAATGTTTCAAGGTGTACTTCATTTCATAGCATGCATGAACACATTCATATGGATTCTATATTTTGGAGGCACATTTTTGTATTTCTGAATACTAGGGATGCTCCGATCGATCGGTATCGGCCGATAATCATATTTAATGACTCAACTGGTACTCGTTAATATGGCCGATCTCATGAAAGAATTGCAGGGGTTTATTTATGAGTTTACAGGCAGAGAAAGACACACGTGCACTCCCATATATTATACATAGGCTACAGCAGCCACAACACGTGAGGAGGTAAATGATGCGTGGGGGCGTGAGCCATTGATGCGCTAGCGTCACAACAGCTAAAATATATACAGACCTGTTTTTACAGTCTATTGGCACAACTCGTGTGAGTGATGATCTCTTTCTTGCAAGTGCAACCATTGTATTAGAAAATATTTGAATGGTCTTACATGTATTTTGACCTTTTTACATATAACAACTGAAAATTCTGTGTTTTTGACAATATTGCAAGTTCACTAAAACCTGGCTGGAATTATTAGATAAAACTTTCATGAATAGTTATTAATATAACGGTAACACTTTGATGGTCCATTTGAGTATTAGTAGAAAGTATGTTTATTATCTGTTGATACTGCTCCTTCAATAGACATTTAACTGACTATAAGAAACTTTGCAAGTACATGTCAACTTACAGTAACCCTAACCCCAACCTAACGGTCTACTTATAATCCAGAGAGAATTGGTTGGCATGTAGATGCAATGTAACTTAAATTCAACAAACAGACCATCAAAATAAAGTGTATATATAACTTCTTGTAATATACATATTGCAATTAACAGTATATAAGCCTATTTCCTTTTAGTACAAAATTAATAGATTTATAGGTGTGCATTTTAACTTCTTATGCATCAAATATGCGCTCCAAACTTTTTCTAGATCAAGACATGTTGAGTTCTTCTTTCATCATTTGCAGTGTTTCTGAATTGTCATTTTTCTTATCAATTTTTATCTCTGTTAATATTATTTTCTGTAAAGCTGCTTTTGGCCATTACATGCCTACACTAAATGGTTAGAAGAGATGTTTTTAGGTATTGTATGCAGGATCCTTAATTTATTCTTTTAGGTAAGGCGAGATCAAAATCGGTACTCTGTATCGGCCGATTACCATGACAAGAATTGGTACTCGTATTGGCTGCAAAAAATGCTCCTGATTGGAGCATCCCTACTGAATATGTTTTTGTATCACTGAAAAAAGTCCTTTCAGTATCTAATTGGAAACACATTAATTTTCATTAACATCTTTATAATATATATTTTTTGTCAGCTCTATTTACCGTGTTGCGCATTAAATACGTACTGTTGACATTTCTACTTCAGTATCTCATTGGAAACTTTTAATGATGTAAATGATTTTATTGATTAAGTGTAATGCAGCAGCCCGTTTTTTTGACTGGGACAAAAAAGAGAACATATTTCTACCATCCAGGCCTCTCTTCATTGGCTCCCTGTGAAACTTTAGCTCTACATGGACTTGGCCCGGCCTATACATCTGAACTTTTAAGTTTGTATTCTCCCCCAAGATCCCTTAGGTCTTCTGCTATACTCCTGGTTATAGGGTATATGCAGAAGCATGCAGAAGGACTTTTAATTTGTCAGTAACCTGGGTAAAACGCTTCTAGTGAACTGTATGCCGTTTTAAAATCAGCACGTTTAAGGTGTTTTCTTTAAAAATCAAAGATCTTCAGTGCCTAAATGATATACGCTATAAAGTAGGTCTCAGAATGTACAAGAAACACTCCATTCAATTAAAAATGTCCGCTTTATGTCTTTAAAATATTTAATTTTATTTTACTCCAGTATTTCCATTGCCCTTTCTGCGCTCACCTGGTCATTCTGACAGGCGGGTGCATGTAAACGGCTTTTCATCTCGGTTTATGTTTCAACAACTAAATGAATGCCGAAGTCTGTTTAACTGATTGTATTTTAATTACATTACAACGTCAATGCTGTAAAAGGAACCATATCAAATTGAAAAAGTCACATCACCGGAAGTTTATCATTATGTGAAGAAACACTAGCTCTGCATATACCCTATTCCTGCTTGAAAACAAAAGGAGACAGAGTCTTCTCAATCTATGCTCCAAAACTTTGGAACATGTTACCTTTAGAAGTTAGAGCTTCATCTACATTGTGTTTTTTAAAAATCAGTCAAACTTATCCCTGCTCTTTATCCTATTGATTTATATGTATATATTTGGACTCATTGACTATACAAATTTGTTTTTATTTGTTTATTTTTAGTTTTAAATTTTATTGCAGCTTATTTTCCTGTCTCTCTCTAATTGTTTATTATTGTTGTCAAGTTTGTGAAGCACTTTGGTCAACATTCATGTTGTTTTAAGGTGCTATATAGATAAAGTTGACCTTGACCTTATCCAAACCAACTTCTTACCTCTATATATTATTGGTTGTCAACACCCTTACTAGTATTGCTTATCTATTATGCTAGAAACTGTTTACATTGTTACTCCAGTATCTTATTGGAAATATATCCAATCTCTAAACCGAATCTCTCTAAACACAAGTCACTTCTTTTTTTTTTACTTTTAAAGAAAAAGTAATGGAAAAAAAAAACTTATCTATAGTATTGATTGTTAATTGTTACATACTGTCAACATTGTTGTTCATACATGTTACTCTTGTTACTCTTAAACTCTTACAGAGTTTGACTACAATTTTTACTTGGTAGCATAAATGCTAAGAATACATGTAATGACATCATGATGACAAGGCTATTAAACAACCCAATGTGTAATCATTGGAAAATTTTGTCTTCCTTTTGATATTGCGTTGACATATGTATATGTTATACAATATAATGCTTGGTGTAAGAACATTTTACATCTAAATATTTTTTTAGAGGGAGCACACAAAGATTTCAGTGCTTCAGATCTCATTAGAGAGAGAATATGACATCATTTACTGTAATTATCATAGTTGTAGGAGATAATTCCACTAGTTTAAATGTAAAGTGAAACAAAATGTAACAAATGTAAATGTAACTAAATTGATGCAAGATTTATAGGAATGTACTTTAATAAGGTTTATTATTATTATTATTATCATTAATATTTCAGAAGGAAAATTAGTCATTTTATAAATAAAAGAATTGATCACATCTTTACTCATTTATAGGCATTTGCACGGTGCATCTAAAAACATATGGAAAATGCTTTGCTGATCAGTCATGAGCTGTGATCCCCATGAACATAACAGAAATTGAAACATAAGACTGAATAAAAAGAATCTACGGTGTATAGTATTTCTGGGTATAGCAGAATACTTAGAATGCATTATAATTATAAATTTGATTTTATTGACACATGACCTGCAGTGTACTTGTGGCATTCTGAAAAGTTGTTAAGATGTTATAATCTCGTGGATGCACACTGGGAAAAAATAACAACATAAAAACACACACATTGGAGTGCATGAGCATCACAATTTGTTTGCATTTAAAAGTGTTCAGTGTCAATATTGTAATGCAAAACAAATCACAGACAAACTCAAGTATACTTTTGACTTGTAAGAGTTATTTTGATTATAAAGCCTCACTTTGTTCTGGATTTATTGGATGAGAATTATTATAAATCTATGTTTTATTCATAATGTATTTACAACTTCTGCCTAATTAAGTATAAGAATTTAACTAAATGTTAATGAATTCGGTGCTTTCCAAACAAAAGTCACTTGCTTTTTACCTGTGAAGGACATTGAAAAACAAATTGTCTTTATAATATTGAATGTCAAGATCGTTAATTCTGTTACATACAGTTGACATTTTTACTTTAGTATCTTATTGGAAATATCCTCAGTTTAATTTAATGATTTCCAAACACAAGTCACTTGCTTTTTTACTATTAATGCAGAAAAAAAGTGTATAATATTGTTTGGCAAGTCTGTTGATATATTGTTCATTATAGGTGTTCTGATACTATGTGTATACACAATTATATATAGGCTAAATCAAATAAATAAATAAAAATAAAAGTCTTTTATTTGAGTGTATATATACAAAGTATAATAATTAGTTTACTGTGTATATATACACTCATATAAATGACTTTTGCTGCTTGTTCAAAATACTTATTTAAAAGGACAACACCATTATTGAGTTTTTCACGGTACAACTTAATTGTTTTATGTTCAATCCACTTAAATTTGTAAAAACAATTATTAAGTTAACTTAATAAATTTGTGTTGGGACAACATGAAGGAATTGTGTAGAACCCAGTATTTTGTACAGTGTACTGTATATTTACATCACAATTTCAGATAGGCTTGAAAACCACTGAATAGCTGTTTGTTTGTTTGTGTGTGTGCGTGTGTGTGTTCTTGTTGATACTCAGGTCGGCACAGTTTGAACACACGGTTGTCATCACTAACGATGGTGTAGAGATTCTGACTAAGCTACCAGAGGAAGATTGACAAGAATGACGGGACATCTTGTGACGTGTGAGATGGATCTGCAGTTTAGAATTTGCTATTAAATAAATCTTTCTAAACTTTTCTCCAATTTTTAATCGTACTTTTTTTTTACCTGTCTTAATCAAATCTCTTTTTGAAACAGCTGCGCGGCTCCACCATTGGGTTTTTACATCTCGAATTAATGGAGTTCTAATTATTTAATGCGTGTTATTTGTAGCCTAATGAGTTTCAAGATCTCTTTACTGTTACAAACTTGCTTTATGATATAATGTCCGACTTAAGCATTGAATGCACAGGGAATGAAATGTCATTATGTCTTATTATTATGTCGGGCTTTCTTCATACATCATATTACTCCGCAGTAATGTAGTTAGCTCTGTTTCTCTCGAGAGGTGATTATATTTATGGCCCATGGGTTACAGTATGAGCCATGTGTAGCCTATTTAGAATACCCTATAATCATATCTTGCTACACGACATCATTTGTAAACTGTTTATGCTGTCTGACATTTGATGGAGTTTGAAATTTGTCCTGCTATAACAATAACAGCGTCTTAGTAGTCGATTTAGTGTGTATGTGGTAGTTTAAAATATTTTACAAATATTTTAGGCTACTTTCACGAAAACCACACTTGAATGACTAAATTTATTCTGAGTGAAATGAGCTAGAAAGTGCACTGACGTGCTCGAATAGTCGACTTCCATTCTGCATCTGTTTAATAAGACTGTGCCTCTATGATGTGTACAATTAAAGTTAATTACATTGTGACCCTTACTAGTTAATCCGTAGCTTCAGAGGCTGAAGTGCCATCTGGAAACTTCTGCTTTTCTAAACCGTCTGCAAAGGTTATATTTAAAAAAAAAAGCGCAGTTTCTCTAAAAAAGATACACTTGAATGATAAGTGATTAGCCTACATGGTCAAATTGTGGCCAAAAAAATGTATTTTATTAATACAGTGATTGTTTTTTTTTTTTCAAGACATGGACAAAGAAAAGAGAGACGACTTGATTACACTAGAGAATTAAACATGGATTAATGATTACCCATATAAATTAGGCTACATATGCCTTAATTTTCAATTACACTTTTCAAAAACCAAACCTTGCAGCGACATGGCATATGGAGAAAAATAGTAAAGGGAACATTTGAAAAGCCATTAGATTGTAAAGATGATGCACAATACCAAGTCGCAATAGTATTCTTATTAATAGTATTAGTATTATTATTATTATTATACCTTTATCTGTATATCTTTAGATGCTCTAGTTTATGCGATTTTTATCACAATTTTTGACCGCATGGTGCCTTTCTCTCTAAGCTGTGCTCATTGAATCGAATTATAATTGCAGCCATTTGGTTTTTGTGCATCCTCGCGCATTTTCCTCTGTCTGTCGCAATTACGAGCAATTTCTGGCGCTGAGGGAATCTTTTCAGTCGGACAAAAGAAAAAAGTAATAGGCGGAGAATCAATTGGCGTTTTTCTTATGTAGATACAGCGTGTAGCCTAGTGCTGAGCCGTTTGCAGGTGTTGTTTATTCTGTCATGAAGGATGTACTTGTGATCAATATATTGGCCTTAAGTAAAGTTACATTCGCATTTCGAATATTTTTCGTTTAGTTCTTTCCGTATCAGTTTTAATTGCACCTTATCTTCTCTTTTGTTTATTTGTGTCTACACAAGGTGACGGTGAAATGCTGATTCTATAGGCCAAGATCTTGTAGTTCTTTCTTTAGCCTATTCTTAATCGTGTAATATATTAGTCGTCTCTCTCTCTCTCTCTCTCTCTCTCTCTCTCTCTCTCTCTCTCTCTCTCTCTCTCTCTCTCTATATATATATATATATATATATATATATTTTTTTTTTTTTATCTCATTAAATCGCAATTATATAAATAGATTATAATTCTCATATATTACATTACTGAGTACACCCCTCACATATCCCTTGTAATAAAAATGATAGGTTTACAATAATATATGTGTATATACATTCGATTAGTCATTATCAAAGCCAAAACTGGAAATAATCTACCAACAGTCCAAAAATGTGTATACCTAAATTAATATGTTGGAGCAAAATTAAATCAAAATTTTAGTAAATAGGAAAAATCTAGGCAATAATAAAGAATAACAAATTTAGTTAAAATATTGCAGTTTTTGGTTGGAATATAACTCGTTAAATTTAAACGTATTATTCTTTTATACCTAAAGATGTTAAGTGTCCAAATTGTTATTTTAATGGATATACGGTTTAATAAAACTGTTTTGTTTACATGCACCAAAATATATTGTCTCTTTTCACTAAAAAATTGATTTAAAAAAATTATTTTCAAAAGGGGTGTACTCATTTATGCTGCACTGAATACATATCTATAGAAAAGTTATTAAAGAGATCGAACAAAGTGTTGCAAATCAACTTTGTCCTATAGTGACAACCCACCCAGCGCGAAAACTTGCAGCAGCTTTACGAAACTGATTGATGCACTAGAAACAAAACCGCAAAATGTTTCGTTTCGAGAAATATTACAGAGACCCTCTCCTTCATGCAGATGTAGCTTTGAATCCAAACGGAAGCAGTCATTTGGACTCATAGTGGTGTGGTTGCAAATAAGCCCTGGCATTTCAATTACTCCCAGCTGTGAATGTTGACATAAGAAGAGAAGCAAAACAGTTAAAATGTGCTTATATTCATAGTAGCCTTTGCCGTACCTATGCCACCACAGATACCTGCTGCGTTCGAGAATGAGATGGTACCCAAAATCAGATTAAAATAGACGTCTTTTTCAATAAGAATCAAAGGATCCGGGACCTAACCACGAAGTCCTTATTTAGAAAAACCGCGGAAGCTCAAATGAACCTCAAGAGAAACAAATCATGTAAGATAAACAATTAGTTACAACAGCGCCTGAAAACGTTAGTCTTTATAAATAACTTTGTGGGTAACTTCGAGAACACAGATGATAATGTTATGATGTTTGTTTGTTTGTTCGTTCAAGCTATTTGATTTCTTCCTCTGTAGGCTATTCTATTTTTTTTATTTCACTTTATATGCAAGTGAATATTTTATATTTATTTTAGAAATTAGGCTAATAGTGATTCGTAAAAAAAATATATTCAGGCGATTTGAGGGCCTAGCCTAATTGTCAAATATGCATTCTGCTGTGTGTGATATACAAAATAATAATACTAGTAGGCTAATAACAATTAATCAAATAATTTCAGTTTCTCTATGACAAAAGGCGACGTGGACAGATTACATATAATACTGCAGAATGCAAACCTTAGGCAGAGTCTTGTTAGTGGAAAGTAATGTACACTTGGGCAAGTGGTTGTATGCTTTGCTCTTATAGTAATCCGGGTTTCCCACCTATTCCAGTAACTATTTTAGTTCCAGAAATATTGAAGTTGACCATGTAAAGACGTGAGGCAAGCTCTGAGAACTGTGTGTCCCCGTACAAGAATAACTCAAGGCTGTGCTGGAGCTGGAAGCGAGGGCTTGAGGAGAATGTTTCCAGGGCGGTCTGCTTGAGGCGGTTTTATGTATTTTTTCTCTGGTTGAGTGGCGTTCATAAAACGTCTGGAAGAGGAGCGAGCTGACTCCAGAGAGTCTGGAGTGGGAAGAGCCCTCGCCGCACGCGGAACGCCCTCGCATCTCCTTCTGCGCATGCCAAGACGCGTCCGAATGCCAGGCGTTCCCCTCATATACCCAGAGGTACAAGATAGTACCTCTTCACCAAGACAATTTACAAAGGGATGAAAAGGAGCAGAGTTGTTCTACTGCATAATATATTTTATGCACTGTAGGAATTAGAGGAAGATTTGAACAGAGAGAATCTGCATATGTATTCTGCAGAGATTCTATACAGTTAATGCGGACCGAATAAAAATAACTAATAAATTAGTCCATATATTTTACTGGGTATTCGTCCAATATTATTAAAGGTCTTGTCCACTTGGATAATTTCAAGTGTTTATTAAAAATTGTAGATGTCAGGTTAAAATGATGCTTTATGGGACTTTTATGATCCGATAACATCTATATTTTTACAGCACAAACAGATGGCAATAGAAAATACTTTAAATGACAACCAAAGAATGAAACGTTAACTGAGTAAAACGCACATTTAATTAATAATGCAGATTGTAAGCATTTTAATAGATTTATCACTACAACCTAATCATTTCTGTACAACACTCAAAAGGCTACCCGTTTGTAGTTGGAATGTGAAATAATCTGATTACCCCTTTCAACTGGACTAAAACGAAAACAAATAAATAAATAGAAAAATAATTTAATGTGCGTTGCTCGAGCGCATTAGTCGCGCCAAAGAATTCCACGGCAAACATCTTTAGCAAACCCAGCCTGAAAATAGATTTTGAAGTTAATGTTCTCCTAAAATATAAGTCCAGTGACAATAGGCCTATTATATCCTCCTACAACAGGTGTATTCGGCCATTTTAGTCCTCTGTTAGAATATGGTCCCTGCACTCATTGCAGAGCTGTGATGAGGTTGTATTAAGGTACTGGGTTGTAGATGTGTAACCGCATTCGTAGATGAGTACCAGGAATAGTTTGTTAGGAACGATGGGGCAGTGGTGTTTGGCGGCCCAGTGGGCTGCTCTGAAACTGTGTCCCCGTCGTTCTGTGTCTGGTTCGGTGGGAAATCCCAACCTGCTTGTGGCGGTGGAGAGCTGGAAGGAGAGTCACCGGAAGCAACCTGCTGGTCTGCTGGAATCTCGCCATTTTTCCACAACTTTTTGAATTTTGAGCGTCTGTTCTGGAACCATATCTTCACCTGTGGATATCCAAAAACGACGCACAAATGTGTGTTAAACACGGGATGCAGTTCTACAAGAACTAACAAATAGCACTGCAGTACTAAAGTCTAAACATGTATTATATTTTCAAAAAGAGCCGCGTTTTACCTGGGTCTGCGTGAGCCCCAAAGACGCTGCCAGTTCGGCGCGCTCTGGAAGCGCGAGGTACTGGGTCTTCTGGAATCTGCGCTGGAGAGCCGCCAGCTGAAAACTGGAGTAGATGGTTCGCGGTTTCCGGACTTTCTTTGGCTTTCCATTCACCATGCGCACCTCCGGTTCACTCTCTTCTTTTTCTATGAAAATAAACCACAAGCCATTATAAAGTAGAAGAATTCAAACTGACTTATCTTAACATTAGGCAAATCTTCAATATGGATAAAAGAAAACGAAGTTGGGCAACGGCTGAGAGATGGTCTTACCCGGCTCGGTTGGTGTGGGTGAAGAGCTGGCTCCATACGTTCCATAAGCGCCATAGGAGGAAGTATAGCCTAAATCGTACGCTTTGGGGCTGTAATGAACATTACCCACTGTGCCAGGATGATAGGAATAGGATGCCAATTGTGCGTACGCTGTCCCTGCACAGTGACCTGTCTGTGAACTGCTGAAGAAGCTGCTGTCGGTCACAGTTGACACCGGCAGTGTTGGAGAATCCTGCGACTTGTGAACGGTGCTGAAGCTGCTCGAGGTAATATGGTTTGTATGCATATCCGAGCCAAGGCTATCCAGAACAGCGGTCATTTCGCAGGAAGAAGAGGCTACTCAACGTGACCACTTCTAAAATATATTGCTGTACTTCCTAACAATTAATAGTTGATTCAAAATCACACAACTTCTAGAGGTAGTTTGTTTTGCCTTGAGTCACATATCCATAGTTGATGGAGGGTTTGAGCTCCGCGGCGGTCTCTGCCTTGGAGATGCTGACGGGCGGGCCATATACTGGGCGTCATGTGGTAAAGCGAACCAATCGGTTCACAGGCAGTGCTAAGAAGTACTGCCAGCTGAAGGAAGACATCTGACAAGTAGAAATAACAAAACATCCTACAGCTCTGGACTTACTGGCCTTTTCTCTATAGAGAGCTGAAAATGTAACTGGTTTGTTAAATTAATTTTAGCAACAGAAAAATTTAAGGCTAAACATTTTTTTTTCAGATAGAAGCATAAAAACACAGACCTTTTGCTTCTGTGTTCAAGGCATAAATCTTTTTCTTAGGCTATATGTGTCAAAACAAATTTAATGCAGAAACTACATTAAATAATCCGATTTTTTTGTTTGTTTATTGGCAACAACATTTGACCGAGCAGTGCGCATATAATGTTTCGAAGGAAGCTTAAAGTCTTAATCAAAGTGATATCACTATGTGAAGCAGAAGCAGCTGGAATGCCATCTATCGTTGAAATGTTGTCAGTGTATTTTACGGAAGCAGTCTGCATTCCACTGACTAATCACAGACGGCGCCAGTCTCCTCACACCCACAGGTGCGCAAAACAGCAATTATTGCCCGGTAAACACCAGGGATAAAGCGCGGAACCAGCCCTATGTGATGCTCTGTCGCGCCAAACGCCTCGTCCATAGACCTACATAGAAAACTACCTCAGTCACGAGAAGTGGCAATTTAAGTATTCTGTCAACTCAACAAACTTTGTGGCCTGCAGCTTTGCAAGCCGTAATCCCCAGCTGTGGTGCGATTTAAAATATTTTTTTTTTGTTATTTTATAGTAGGCTAAATATTAAATAAATTAAACATGTTAAAATTAGAATAAAGAAGCAATTAAACCGATAATGTACAGTGTGTAGGTTAACTTATAATACAGATCTTTTGTGGGCTAAATTGTTGGCTAAATGCAATGTACCCTATGCATCTATCACAAAATTACAAATATTTAATATATATTCAAAAGAGTGTTCTGCTGATCTTTTATATTCTGTTTACCTCAGGTGTGCTCAGCCCTTAAAGGATCTCTTGCGCCCTCTTTCGTTTATTGCTGTATATTTTATTGTTATGTGAAACAAAAAAAAAACAAAAAAAAAAAAAAAACTTTTTATTTATTAACTATGAACTATTTCATCACTTATTTTATTAATGTATTTTAATAGCCCATATTTCGGCACCAAGAAAATATCAGAATCCAAAGATAAGAAAAACAAAGTGGTGGTTCAGTGACTAAGATTGTAAGTGAATGCAATGACAAACACACCCAGGGAAAACAGACAGCCTTTTTATTTACATTGTAATGAATGCAGTTTGGACCTGGTTTTACAAAATAAATGTCAAATTTATTTTAAACTTTAGGTATTGCACCTGCGAACTACAATAGTAAACACAAGATGGCACTGTTTCTTACATTTTACTCTTAAAACAAAGGTTCTTGGTGGTGTAATAAAGAACTTGTAGTATTCACGGAAGTTTTTTAATGTAGGTTCTTTAAACTGACAAAATGTTCTTCACGCAGGTGGGAGGGATGTTTCTTTTAAGAACACTGAAAAGTCCTTTAGGGAAATAACAATTGTTCTTCTAGATTTTAGCACATATTAAATGGCTTTATGAAATCACAATATATAACTGCCAATTTACATATCCTAATATATCAATTACACACTGCTTAAATCAAATAACAGAACTGATTTATTGACTATGCAATAATAGTGTATAAAATGATAAAATATATAACTTAACATCAAACAAGAATGCTAATACAGTGGTCACTCAACTAAAAAACAAACGGCATGCATATCAATCAGCAATAAGTCTAAAATAACATAAACTTAAAAAAAGAACGTCACTAGAAAATAATTTTACATTGTGTGTAGTTAAATTTGTTTCCATTTTATGATGGTTTTATTTGTTTATCCCTTTGCTAATTTTGTATATTTACTGTAATCATATGTAAAGTTTTATTGAACATTGTTTGATGTAGGCTACTTTCCCATAAAATCAGTTCGTGAATAATCATTTATGGTAAAACAGAAAATGAAGAATATTAAATACAATGCCCAACACATCATATATTACAACAACGTGGCACATCAGCTTTCTACAGATCAAAATGACTTTGGGCTTGTGCATTTTCATCGTCCTGATTCATTTTTGCCCCAAGACTGTTAACTTCCGGTGTGCTTTGTATTTTGTACTGAGGAATGACCAACATCCATTCCTACTTGACAAGTTCATTTGCGGTTTCATAATCCTGACTTCCGGTGTGTTGGCCTACAGGAGGATCCTGGATATGCTGCGGCAAGAAAAAAACATTTACTCTGAAGAAAGCAAGAAGAAAATGTGTGCTGCAGGGTATGCACTACTATGGCATGAAAAAAAAATAGACAAACAAACATGGTCAGCAGAGTTTGCCTCTGTTGAATAAAGTTAAATCAGATGAGTTTACTGAAAACAAGAGCACATGTGTTAATGAATTATGAAAATAATTAACCCATTTGAACTAAGTTGAATTTTTTTGAGCCAGTTGGCAGATATTTCTTGTTAAACCTGCGTAAATTTGTTTTACAATCATGTCATTTTGGATCCCAAAAAAATGTTTATTTACAATTCTTCAGAAATCACTAAAACAAGAATTTTGTAATTTTAAAGAATAAAATGTTACTAACACAACTCATTGTCTGCTCATTTATCAACATACTGGCATATTGTGTTCACTTCCACATTTTAACTTACTGGTATACTAATTAAAGTATGCAGATTAAGTGGGACAATTCTGTAAATTACAGATTTAAAGTAATGGAGTACGACAAGGAGGTTTACGTTCACCTGCTCTTTTTAATGTTTACATGAATATGTCGTCTGAGTAATTAAGTGATTGTAGGACTGGCTGTGTGCTTGGTGATGCTATAATAAATCATTACATGCATGCTGATGATTTGGTTATCTTGTCCCCAAGTAGCGCTGGTTTTCAACAGCTTCTTAATATTTGTGCAGATTATGGGCAGAGATATGATGTGCATATAATTCAAGAAAGAGTTTACGTGGCGTGTAGAACCAAAGAACATAGAGATGTGATTTTTCCAGATTTTTATTTGTCAGGGCAAGTTTTAAATGTTAGTAAAACTGTTAAACATTTAGGGCATGTCATTACTGAGGATATGAGTGATGATAATGAAGGGAACGATGAACATTATATGCTCAAGCAAATATGCTGGTGAGAAAGCAGGTTGCATACAATGATTGTATGAGGATTCTACTTAAAACATAGATGGTGCAGTGCAAGTGAATTATTTTGAAAGGTAAGAGTTCGATCATTATTTGCTTTGATGAGAAATTTGATCTACAAGTTTCTGTCGATTGGAGAATTCTCAGAATGCCATTTTAATGTTGATAAACCCTAGGCTTACTGAGGTGTGTTATCAGTCACCTTTGATGAAATATTGGCATAACTCATTAATTCATTTTCTTTTCAGCATAGTCCCTTTATTAATCTGGGGTCTCCACAGTGCAATGAACCACCAGCTTATCCAGCATATGTTTTACGCGGCAAATGCCCTTCCAGCTGCAACCCATCACTGGGAAACATCCATACACTCTCATTCACACACATACACTACGAACAATTTAGCCTAACTAATTCACCTGTACCACATGTCTTTGGACTTGTGGGGGAAACCAGAGCACCCAGAGGAAACCCACGCGAACACTTGGAGAACATGCAAACTCAACACAGAAATCACAACTAACCCAGCTGAGACTCGAATCAGTGACCTTCTAACTGTGGGGCGATCATGCTACCTACTGCGCCACCGTGACATGTTGGCATAACTGTCTTTTTTTAATGTATACTGTTTGGTTTGTATTGTTTTGTCTGTCTTTTGTACTATCGGACCTATTTCAAACTAGAACCTTTGATGTTGGCTTGAGAAAGCCAACGTGACTGCGCTAGGACTGCTAAGTGGTTGCTAGGCAGTTGCTAAAATGTTTATGACATTGCTAGGTGGTTGTTAAGCAGTTGCTAAATGGCAACGCTTGTGTACGTTTGATCAAATGCTAATACTTAGTAGGCATTTCTAGCATATGTTATTGCACTTAGATAATCATTAATAGCATGTAGCTAATTGTTATTAGCACTTGGCTTATCATTGTTACCATGCATAGTACACAGGAAGTCCCATTTGCTAGCATGAGTCAAACGAGCCAATACCCAGGTCCCTATGATGTTCTGATGTAGAGATTGCTGTTTTTAAATGGTTGCTAGGTTAGCCTGTTTTGTTGCTATGGGGACAATTGACAGCTTAGTGATGATACATCAAAGCTTCTTGCCAACATGAGTGATATAAATTAACCCCGATGTCTCTATGACAGTTAAAAACTGGACTTGGACATTGAGTAAAAATGGCTTGCCATAATCTTTTTTGAAAATATAGGGGAATTACCAACCTACGTCAAAGAGCTTAGAATGACCAAGAGGCGACACTCAATAGAACGCTTCATTGCAACGGCAGCACCCAGCAACAGCCCCGGATTCCGCCATTTTGGAGTGAAAGCGATCGGCTGTCCATTGGATCTTATTGCTGTCACGATGGCAAGCAGCTGCTTTGTTTTTTAATTATTTATTTAAAAAGAGCACTAAAGCTGAGATATAACCTGAAAGACGACAATACAACACTTACTAACACAATCACCAGCACTTTTAATAGTTTATAGACTTATAATATGCTGTTGTTCTGTTGGAGTTTTCATTCCAAAATGGCCGCCGCGCCATCTAGTAACTGTTTCCCAAATTAGAGTGTCGTCTTTTGGTGATTCTAAGCTCTTTGCCTATGTCACACATGACGTCACACGGGTTCAACCGCGCATACCAGTTGCAAAAAAGACCGGTTGCAATAGCAAATAGGCATGGGCCGGTATAGGATTCTGATGGTATGATAACCTTGGATAAAAATATCACAGTTTCAAGGTATTGTGATTACTGCTCTAAAATATATTCTTTTTAAATGTTAGGGTAAAAAACAACAAATTTTTCCTGTTTGAAAACACAATATTTTTTATTTTTTGAAGGATTTACAATATTTTGGAACAGTAAATATGTCAGGCTAAATAATTCAAATGAATCATTGATTGCTGCTGTCTTCCTTAGTTTCAAACACAGATTTCTTTACAATTTAAAACAGCATCTTTGGATATATTTTCTGTTGGAGATACTGTTGTCCAAAAAAAGAAAAGAAAATGTAAATAAAAAAAATCTTACTCTTACCTTAGGAACGGTATTACAGAAAATTTTGGCGGTTTTAAAACCTTGACTTTTCCAAACCACGGTATACCTTGAAAACGGTTATTGTCCCATGCCTAATAGCAAACATGTCGTGTTGTGCGGTAGGATGCAAAATTTGAAAAATAGAAAACTTTTATCATACACCACACTGCTTTTAATGCCAACCACAGATGTCTTTGGCTAACAGCCATCGGAAGAATGGAGTGACGACCTAATTAAAAATGCTGGACTCTGCAGTTCTCATTTTATATCAGGTAAGTTCACGCTATGCTGAATCACACACATTACTCATTTTTGATGCAGCAATGTTTTCAGCAAAAACAGTTAAATATGGTGAATTAAACTGCGGACACTAAATGCTAAGAATGAAATATGTAAGTTCACATACCCTGCCGTACAGGTGCAGTTTGCTCTCAGAATGCAGTTGTTTTGCTTGTTGATGATTACCCAGGCCTTGTACAGTTCCGTCTTCTTTCCTTGTCTTCAGCTAGGCAAAACCTCGGTTTTTAGCACTACATAGTTTTAAATCTGGTAATCATGGAACATTATTTCTTGCACATACAGAACAAAATTAGGCATCCAAACACTTGTAGGCCTTTAACTTCTCTCTTGTAAAATCACTTGGAGTTGTATATTTTGGACTGGATGCTTGGCCATTTCATCTTATCCTAGTAATATCCATTGGGAGGACCTGTCAGACGAACGCCGCTCACTTTAACGTTAACTTGCAGAATAACTGTGCTTATCACTGGGTGACAAGCTGTTATAATACGCTGAAAGCATTATGTAAATAATATATATACTGTAATATGTAATCAATATAACTTATCTCTAATACAACAACAAACTCTGTACCACATCGGATGTCATTCCCTCGCTGTAAATGCTAGTGCTCCCATTTTTTTTTCTGCAACCTCGCTGTGCACACATCCTGAATGTTTACAAACCGGTAATTTGTCTATAATGCTTAATAAGTGTGAAAGGGATACAAGTAAAGATCACGAAAAAAAATATGTAGTTTAAGTGAAAAACGGCTTGCCATATTTTGAGAAAAATAATGCTTAAAAAGTATTTATTCAAAAACTATAACTCTGATGAATCTGAAAAGTCAGCTTTTGGCCAAAATTTTTTATATGCCCGGATTATTACAATGTAATATTTAAAAAATGTTTTTATTAAAAAACGATAAGTCTGATTGGCATGAGGAGATATAGCATAAATCTTGAATGCAGAAGGCACATTTTGACCAAATTTGGGCCTTGTAGCATGAATGGCCTATACGTATGTTTGTTTTCGAGGACAGAGTATAACAGTAGGCCTATGGCTTTCTCAAGCCAACATATAATTATTAATTACATTTTCTTAGAACATGTCTTAAAATTGTACATTTACCATCATAACCTGCATAAACCCTGAAATCACATCATATGATGTTAAATATGATTTCATAAATACAGATAATAAATAAATACAGAGACTACATCAATTGGACACTTTTTGCTGAATCAAATCTTTAACACTCATTTACTCACTCACTTACCGTCGGCTTATGCCCATATTTTATCAGGGGTCACCATAGCAGAATAAACTGCCAATAAATTAATCTCTATTAGGTTCTTGCTAATAGATAATATTGTATTGCTTCAATAACATCTATTAGCAAGAACCTAATAGTTAGGTCATTCCACTAAATAACTAAACATCAAACATACAGTACATAAAATGCTTGCTGGCCTAGAGTGGGATTCTGGATTTTAAGGAAGCTAGCAAGGAAGATTGCTTTCTCATAGCTTTGAAGGAAATAAGAAGGAAATGTGTTGTGCCGCAGGGTTTATAATACAGTGGCATGAAGTAAAAACAAGAAAGCAGACAAATGAACATAATCAGTAGTGTCTGCTTCTGAGGGTAAGATTCCAACATGCCCCCACCTCCCCATGAATCCCCCTTTTCCATGATGGGACCTGCACACCTGTCAGTTGTGCTTTTGTGAATATCACTTCCAGATGAAGTTGACTGATCTGCTCTTCTCATGTTCTCAGTGGAATAGAATTTCAGTGTTCAAGAAGTTTCCTCTCTGTCCCCTCTTGATGGATTCCATCAGTGTGCAGGAACGATACGTTTGATGTTGATATAAATCGTCATATCAGACCGTTTTTAAGATTAGAGCTGAAAAAAAGGGTGGGTTGTTTGGCCCATGGTCATAATATTTTTTCATTTATATTTTGATACTGTTTTAAATTTACTGTAAATTCCAATTTGCTTTAGCTATTTTGATTAATAGTTTTGTTAGTTTTAGTTTAGTTTTGATTTCATGAACACATTTCTATTTTGTTTTTTTATATATTTAGTTTCAGTTTTGGTGTGATTTTCTCATTTAGCAAACTTAACAGAACACGTCCAGAGCAAGGTTTAGTGTTTGCACAGCTAACATTAATTGCTCAAACCTCTTAGTAATAAAAATCAAATAATCATGCACTAAACCACACAAGGGCGGCACGGTGCAAGAAGGTTGCTGGTTCGAGCCTCGGCTGGGTCAGTTGACATTTCTGTGTGGACTTTGCATGTTCTCCCTTTGTTCATGTGGGTTTCATCCGGGTGCTCCGGTTTCCCCCATAAGTCCAAATAAGTGATAAGCTATAAGTGAATTGGGTAAGCTAAATTGTCTGTAGTGTATGTGTGTGAATGTGGAGTGTATAGGTGTTTCCCAGTGATGGGTTGCAGCTGGAAGGGCATCAGTTGCGTAAAACATATGCTGGATAAGTTGGTGGTTCAACCGCTGTGGGGACCCTAGATAAATAAAGGGACTAAAGCCTGCCTGGTTTATACTTCTGTGTCTAGTGATCGGCGTGACCCACGACGCAAGCCTCGCGCGTAGCTGTGCATTTATACTTCTGCGCGCTGTTTCTGTTATTCTGCAATACACTTCCGAAACCCTAGCTGGCAGTAGGTGTTTATGCTTCTCTGTGTTGAGTTTCTTTGCTGGTGTTTTGTTTTTTCTGAACACTTCCTTAATGTACAAGTGACTCAAATTTGCTCATTTTGAGGCAGGAACTGGCAGACGTGCAGCAACTTTAATCATGAGGTAAACAAAAAACAACAGTCTCCATCCGGAGCTCCTTCACGAGACTCCACACTTGTAAACACTCGCTGCATCGGGCGCGCAGCTCTCACCTCCGCCCACACTTGTAGCGCTACCAAGCCGATCAATCACAGAGCTTGCGCTACGCGTACACGTTACATTTTTTCAGAGGTGCGCGTCAACGTCGCCGATGGCCACGGCAAGGGGCTATGCGTCCACGCGTAGGCTGCCCCGTAGGCTGCGCCGTAGCATACGCGTGCGCTTGACGCAGAAGTATAAATCGGCCTAAAGCCGAAAAGAAAATAAATGAACGAACCACACAAATGTAATGAATAAAAGTTTAGTTTTAAAGGGCACCTATTTTTACAAGATGTAAGATAAGCCTTTGAGGTCCCCAGAATGTGTCTGTAAAGTTGTAAAGTTTTAGCTCAAAATACCCATCAGATAATTCATAAAAGCCTCCAGAATCTGCCCATTTTGCTGTCTGAATACATTATAGCTGTTTTTGTAGCCTGTGGCTTTAATTGCAAATGAGCTGCTTCTCCCCGCCCACCACTCTCACCTGTGTGCTTGCTTTAGTGTTGCCAACTTAGTGACAGTCGCTATATTTAGTGACTTTTCAGACCTCCTAGTGACAAATTTGGAGATTTTTATAGACTCTCATGTGTCCGTACTGTACCGGTCCTACTCTTCTCAATGAGCTACGGGTGACGTTGTCGGCCCCTCGCTCGCCTCAGAACACTTACAGGCGGCCCAGTCTTCATACAGCAGTCTCTCCCACCTGCAGCCTGGGAGCAGATCACCCCTCTGCGTACCAATGGCAAATAATTTAGCACCGTGAGTGTGAGGTATTTCCCTTGTAGCCTACAGTCAAACCGATCTGCTTCTCCTTTGTTTTAAATGTAACAGTTTAATTTGACTGTTTATTCTTTTCTTGTTTACAATCACATATATTTTAGTGACGAAACTTGTCTGAGTTTATTACGTCTGAGAGATTACTGCAAATTTACTACACATACTGATATACTGTATTCAAACAGCAATAAATTTAGTTAAATTGACACGCATACATAAAGCGTAGTGCAAATATGAATACCCCTTTATTAACCATAGGCTGTTAACCAACCCCTATTGGACGTGATGACGTCAGTAATATGCAAATTGACATATGACGTAATCTAGCGGCATTTAGTGGCTTTTCAGGCAGAGTTTAGCGCCTTTTTATTGAAAATAGTTGGCAACACTGCCTTTTCATCATGCCTTAAGTCAGAATAACAGCACAGTGATAGAGACAGACTTGGATAAAGCTGAAACAGCTCATTAGTCAAAAATACCAAGAAAGTTTATTTGATGTATTTGTGGTGGAGTTTATTTCAAGCATTTCTGAAATGAGTCACACACAAATGTGGTTTGCAGCACACACACACACGCACGCACGCACGCACATATTAGCGTTTACTGACACCTTGGGGCCGTGGTGATTATAGCGGTTAAGAATTACGTTTTACTGTCTGATTTTATTATCTTTATTACAAACATGCTCTGTTTTACAAACATTTTAAACTTAAAAATCTTATAAAAATCACAGAGAGTTGGAACAAATATTTTTATCCCAGTTTATTTGCAAAAAAATGTTCTGTGGACATGTGTATAAATGTTATTATAAAAACATAGTGCCTGTCAATCAATTCGGTGGGCGGGGAAAACCGCACTCCTACCTCACGTTGGACCTCAAAGTCACTGGGATTTAGGTCCTATTTTAACGTCAGAAAATTAAATAAAAGAGACTCGTTGGCTTTACATCACTCCAATATGACAGTGGACACACTATAGCTACACAGTTCTGTCTACAAAAGTTTATTTTCATCATAGGTGCACTTTAAAGATAATTTATGATACACATACATAGTTTATATTTCTTTTGCCAAATGAAGTAAAATTAGGATACATGTTTTATGTTTATATATATAAATTATGTTTAATATTGTGCTTAAATAGTGTGTTTGGCTTTAGAAGTGCCATTTACTGTTATTTCTGTAAACTCACAGAATGACTCTGAAAATGGTCCTTATTTTCATTAAAAGTTTTCCAGATAGTTTTTCAGTGACTGTTGATAGTTTCAGTTGTTTTTTTTTATTTATGATGATTTTTGTATGTATTTCTGAACATTTTTAAAATAAATAATAGTTCTAGTCTTAGTTTTCATTTACCAAAAAAATTAGGACTATTTTGATCATTTGCTTAGACCAACCAACCAATTAAACACCAACACGTTTATGCTTTATAAGAACTATATGAAAACTATTAGTACACATTTGTTTTAAAATTCTGTGTGTACATTTTGTTTTGGGACAGCCTGTACTAACATTTTGGAAAAAGACTGGGAAACTGCCAAAGTTACAATCATACTGTAGGCCGATTGCGTAAAATGTTGAGTGTTTTCGCTGAACTGCCGTCAGCAGCTGAAATGCAGTTTGAAAACAGGAGGACCTGCAGGAGCTTGTGAAAAACAGAGCTGCAGGGCTGGGAGGAAACAAGGGAGGGTGAGGTGAACATGAGGTGGGGCTGGGTGAGGCACACAGACACGTGTGATGATTGGGCAAGCTTTTACTGTGGCCATAAAACCTTCAAAATTTCAAACTTTCACAAGTTCAGGATTTAGTAAGATTACTGTTATTGTTTTGAATTTTAGGACTGCGCAAATTTGACAGGACATTTCAATGTATGTTAAAGAAAAAGTCTCTTTAATAAACTCTATTAATCTTCCTAGGTATTAATAATAGAATAAGCATACTAATAAGCTTCCATAAAAAATATTCAGCAGCATGATAAAATATAATTGCAAAATAAATTGAAGTATTTTTTTTTTACACTTTTACAAAAAGATTTCTATATTTTTCACCTCCTTAATTTAATTAAATCTGACAGGTTTATGCAACTTTTGTGTTGTATGTCCTGGTCTGTGCTTAAAATCAAAGGGTTGTTTCACCTGTTCAGATTTTAGGTTTAAATAGCATTTTTTGTTTACCTTTTTTCATGACCATGTGTTAACATTTTTCACTGACACAGAAACTGGACCACAAATTGAGATTTATACCACCATCATTTATGTATGGTTTGTTAGAATCGTAAAATATTTGGCTATTAGAATACATAGAATTTGATGATTAAGAATGAATAAATGAATAAATAAATAAAAAGCAAATACAGAGAAAATGCATTTTAATATTGCTAATGAAGTCAACAGCAATGCACATATTGATATATTTACAGTAGGAAATTTACCAAACATATTCATGGAACATGATCTTTACACCTAATATTCTAATGATTTTTTTTCACATAAAAGAAAAAAAAACATAATAACACAAAAAAGCAGCACCATTTTGAATGCTTATTAGGAAGGTTTCCACAATATGGAAAGCCTGTTGTACGGCTTTTCTGGGAGATGTTTATAAACATTTTTCCTCAAATATTTTCTTTACACTTGCAGGCTCACATACACTTGGAGAGGAATGTTGAAAATGCAAACATGATGCGCAACACAAATTAAAAAGGCACATCTTACTTAAAGAGATAGTTCACCCAACTACTCACACTCAAGAGGTTCTAAAATGAATTTCTTTCTTGTGTTGAACACAAAACAACATATTCTAAAGATTGTTGGAAAAAAGCAGACATTGACATATATAGTACAGAAATATGAATATTTACAAAAAATATTTAATTTTATTTATTTATAAGTCAAAGGCTTTTTTCAACACTCTTCAGTAGGCTATATTCTAATTTGTGTTCAACAGAAGAAGTAAACTCAACTGAGGATTAAAGGTGAGCAAATGATGACAGAATTTAAATTTCTGGGTGAACCATCTCTTTAAGCCAAATAAGCAGACAGCGCTTTGGAATACCTTATCACAGGTGTCAAACAGCTCTGCACATTTAGATTCAACCCTAATTAAGCACACCCGATCAAACTAATTGAGTCTTTGGCTGCATTCCAGTTCATTTTTTTTGTGCCCTTTACTTGCTAACTTTTCTCTGTCTCATTGACTCAGTCGTTGATTATGTTACACAAGTGTCCAATAATGAAAAAGTGTCCAACGTCTGAAAGGGTTTGATGGAATGCCTTAACCCTTGAGCAGTGGAAACGACACTGTTGTGACATCACAATCACATTGCATTCTGGAACATATACAGTTGAAGTCAGAACTATTAGCCCCCCTTTGAATTTTTTTTTTTGTTTTTAAATATTTCCCAAATTATGTTTAACAGCGCAAGGACATTTTCACAGTATGTCTAATGTCATTTTTTCTTCTGGAGAAAGTCTTATTTGTTTTATTTCGGCTAGAATAAAAGCAGTTTTTAATATTTTAAAATCCATTTTAAGGTCAAAATGATTAGCCCCTTTAAGTTATATATTTTTTCGATAGTATACAGAACAAACCATCGTTATACAATAACTTGCCTAATCACCCTAACCTGCCTAGTTAACCTAATTAACCTAGTTAAACCTTTAAATATCACTTTAAGCTGTATAGAAGTGTCTTGAAAAATATCTAGTCAAATATTATTTACTGTCATCATGGAAAAGATAAAATAAATCAGTTATTAGAGATGAGTTATTAAAACTATTATGTTTAGAAATGTGTTGAAAAAAATCGTCTCTCTGTTAAACAGAAATTGGGGAAAAAATAAACACCCAAATGGGTGTCTGAAGCTAAATCTGAAGCATTTATCTCCTATTTAGTGTATAATTTCAGCTTTAGTGTATTGCTATAGTTTACATTCCAGATTCAAGCATTTGATTGATGAGATCAATGTTATCAAAATGGTTGATAAAGTTGTGCGTTTTAAATGTTTATCTTCTAAATTTAAATTGTATTATTATTTTGAAGCGTACTTGATAACCTTAAGCAAAAAAAAAAAAAAAGTTTTTTTAAATGGTTTGTCATAATGCTTGCTAATTTACATAGTTGAGAATATTAGCGTCAACTCGACTCGTTCAAATTTAAAAGCTGCTACCAAACTGAGCTATGGAGTGGAGATCTTAAGTCAGATGAAGTTGACTGGTTTTGGTTGGCTACTTTTTAAAGTGTTTTGAAGTGTAGGAAAGGAGAATACATGCTTGCCTAATTCTATTCACACAATTCCCAAAACTTGTATCTGAATGTGAAAAACAGACAGACAAAGAAACGTAGAGGAAAATCTGGACTAGTACATAAGTGTAACTCCTCAGGGTAATAAATATTACACATTTGCACAAAAGCTCTTGCAGATGTTCCATGCACTGATGCCATGTATAACTCGCATACACTCACACAACGCCAACAATAAACTTTTGTTTGCATACTCCTATCCTAATTCAGTACACCAAAAATTTTGGCAGCTTAAATTCTAGCCCACAAAATTAGATAACACTTTATTTTGATGGTCCCAAACTAAAATTAAAGGTGCAGTAGGTGATTTTCTTCAGACACATTTTTTGTTGTGCTGGTTCAAAGTCTCTTCACATTCCAATAGTATTGATTAAAGTAAATGATCTAAATGTATTTTTATGTATTTTTATATTCTGGGTAAGGCATAAAACTAAAAAATGTTCATCCAATTAAATAAAGTCGGGCCGACATCTCTCATAATTCCGATAAGTAGCCCAAACTGTCTGTCAGCAAATGCAGATTTGAACAACTGCACAGCCGTTTGTACGCAGCTCTGCCGTTTGTGCATAGACGCTCTGCGCGTTCATGAGAGAGATCGAGAGAGAGAGAGAGAGAGCGCACACACGATCGGTAAAAACATGCTGAATCAAAACTTTTTAAAAACCTGAATCAGTATTGGAGTTACCTTTGCACGCTAGAGAAAGGATGACACCATGGCTGAAGAATTTTTTTTAGATAGGTAATGTTTTGTTTTAAAACTATTTTAGCTTCACGCAAAGCTGATGTAACGCTAGGTGTTGTTGTTACAAATTGGTTATATGCACAGAAATGTTGTTCAGCCACTGAAATCTTCCGGTGAAAGACTGATGTGACTATTTTCAGGTTCATAAGGTCCTTTTACAGCATTGATAATGTAGGTTTTTATTTAGTTTAACAACAAAACATCAGTAAATAGCGATATTCCGCCTAGCCTGCTTTACTGAGGTGAAGTTGGTTTTATATTCACATCACGTTGGTTAATTTTTGAACAATGACAACCTGTGACGCGCTCCCTATATTGTTTACTGCTACTCTAAATATTCGCTCTGAAATAGCATGTCAGTATGGCTTAGTAATAAGTGTAATAGACTAACCATATTCCGTACACAACGATGTTCCTTACAGATTACTTTTTAACACCAATCTCTGAATAAATACTTACGGGTCGTAGACAAGCTATATATCTGTGTAATCTTTGTGTCGTCCACCAAAGTTTGCCACGTCCACCAAATGCGCTTGAAAGCTTAAGGTGCGAGTGTCGCTTGGGAGGGGAGACATTTAGAGCAATGACAATATACATTTGCATTTAATTTGTGCATCACACAGTGTTACAATCTTTATGAAATGAATATTATGTTATCACAAACTGTTAAGTAAATGACCTTTTCTTGAATAAATGTTTTGAAATGGGGATATTTAAACGTCAGTTCTGATTGACGGTGCAACTCCGCCAGAGAGAGCCTGAAAGACGGGCTTCAAGTGTTATTTGCCCATCATCTTTGTGCAGTGATGATGTTTATATTCATAAAAGGTCAGTTAAGTTAGCGTTAACTTGCATGAATTTAATGTTTTAATATTTTAAATTGTCACGCTGTAATTCAGTAAGCACGATCTAAAACTTAAATTATTGTAAGGTTCTTTCATTGCAAACTTGAATAAAAAGATATTAAATTTAACATTAACTTTAAGTAAAACACAAAAATAGTATATTCTGACATAAGTTTTTAATAAGACTTCAAACAATGTCCATTTTTGCTGGTGAATTAAAGTTTTGAGCCCTGTACGGAACACCGTTAATACCTATCATCTTCCTTACACATGCGGAGGCGATACTTTTCCCCTCTTTTCTCAAAAACTACTGGTTTAAAAGACATCAATCAAAATTTGGATTGTGCAGTAGGTATTCACCCAGAGAATGAGCACACAAACATGCTTATCTGGCTTTCAATGACGGAGGAGTGGAGGTTTGAGTGCGCAGAAATGTACGGAACATAGTTAGTGTACGTTACTTCCAACGCAATCTCACGGCAATTCGTAACTTTTTGATTTAGTGGCTAATTCGTATGAATTTGTACGATCTAATTCATACAAATTAGTACGATTTGCTCATCACCCAATGACGGTTGGGGTTAAGGGTGGGGTTGGGTGCCACGCCTCCTTTTTAAAATCGTATATTTTCGTACGACTGAACTCGTACGATTTCGTACGAATTAGTCACTAAACTGACAAAACGTAAAATACTTACGTTTCCTCGTGAGATCAGGCTGGTTAATTCCTGCACTCCGCCGGACAAGCACTAGTCGCTTTTAACACATGAGAGAGGGTTCTCATCTTTAAGGTGCGCATGCTCGTGTTTCAGGAGGCATGGCTCTGGACAGGAAAGGGACCGTGATTCAGAGATTAATACTAAGCTGTTAGCATTGTGGAAGATTACCTACTGCACCTTTAAGACAAAAAGTATTGGTCAAAAATAAAACAAAAAAAAATCACAATATATGAAAATGTACAACCAATTAAAACTAACAACAGTTACTGAAAAAATAACTGAAATAAAAAAACAATTAGCAAAAATCCTTACCCATACCCCATCCCAATAGCAGCATCCGTGTACACAATAAATACATTGTACTTAAGTTTTTGCTGTAAGTACCTAGTAGTTAAGATCACTTAATATAAAGTGGGACCAGTAAATCTAATATTCAGTAGCAACATTGATTTGACAGTGCAGAACTTGTTCAACAAAACTTGAACTTCTTTTTAAATCATAAATGATGTTATTGAAATGAAATAAAATCAACAGTTAACATTTCTGAATATTCACACTGTTTGATTTGCCTTATTTATGATTCTGTTAATTTTCTTTTATTACAGAGAAGCTACTAAGATGCTAAAACAAAGGTGACGTGATTCGACTTGAGTTAATTAGCTGTCCTACATTGACTTCAGTTTTAGGTAAAACATTAAAGT
Organism: Danio kyathit; assembly: GCA_903798195.1. Classification (NCBI taxonomy): domain Eukaryota; kingdom Metazoa; phylum Chordata; class Actinopteri; order Cypriniformes; family Danionidae; genus Danio; species Danio kyathit. The sequence continues at coordinate 39,638,090 of LR812519.1, forward strand.
TTTTTAGGGTAACATTTACAGTCATGTCACTACAAGTTAAATGACATACCCTGGTGTCTATTCATGGATAAAAGCTGTTAGTCACAAGAAAAATATCATCCTCCAGCAGACTTTATTTTCTTATTTCTTTAGGGAGTAGAGGCAAAGATTAAAAACGACCTTCTCCCTATAAAACCTACTAATTCCTCGATGAAAGGAGGTAAAACGAGTACAGAGGTAACTGGAATAACAAGCGGTAATAAGAAAAATTAAATAAAGAAGAGAGCAGAGCTAGGAACTGAGTTGGTGTGGGGAATTCTGGGGGAAAACAAAGGGACACGTGGGAAGATAAAAAGCAGCTGCTTTATTAGCATGTGTGTTAACATTTGTTTTTGATTTTTCAGGATTTCTCAATATATCACAAATTCCACATTAGTTTGAGTTATGGAGTAAGATCACAAACAATCTGTATTTTATATTTGGAAAGGGTAAAACATGGAAATTCTTTAATACTACAGTGCACAAACTTCCATAACACTTGGTCAATTATAAAAAGGGCCAGTCCAAACAGGCCCATGTTTAATCCTTCTTTGAGCTGTGATTGGCTGCAGCTACTAGCAGAATGTGATTGGTAAAACACTTTCCTCTGCTTAATGGTGTTGATGTGTATGTGCATGTGTGTATTCTGTAATTGTGGGTGCGTCACACGCTCCATGGAAACAAGGCAATTTGGTTGCAAATAAAATGCAATCGTTTCGCTTCATCCTCGCCGGAGGTCAAACACTCATGTTATGAAGTGTGAATCAATCCATGTATGTCCTAATCATCCCGTGTACTCTTCCTCGTCTCCTCTTTCTTTCTCTCCATTCCTCTACAACAGTGGTTTATAAACCCTCTGGGTGTGGTTCAGGCATTTGAGCTCAGTCAGTAAAAGTTTGTCAGTGCATCTGTTTAGGATTACAGAGCTTTGGGTGAGATTTCATTTACACTTTCGTAATGGAATTTTTTTTTATAAACATTTAAAGAGTTAGTTGACATAACATTAATGCCCCGTATTTTGCTATTTCAAACCCAAAAGACTTTGTTAAAGTTCCACTAAATTCTTCACACTTAAAAAAAATGCAGCTTAGTCTTCTGATAAAAGTGTTTTATATGAATATATCTTTAATTCCCCTTTAAATACAAATTGATGCACACATGTAAACAGAACACATTAAACAAGCTTAAACGTGTTTGATGTGCGATAAGTTTGTTTGGATAGTTTGTAGGTAGGTTATCAGTATAAAAGTCAATCATTGCTTTTATTTAATCACTCTGTATCGGCTGAATGTAGCCCAATACTTTGTTTGACGTCAGCTGTCACCCAGATGTCCTGTGTAGAAAGTCCTAAGTCAACAGAGCTAAGTAGAAAGTTTGTGACAGGAATGTGCGGTTTAACTGTTTGCTGTGTGGAAATATGAAAGCAATCCGATGACAACATGCAATGTATGCTATATATACATGAGTATTTAATAAGGTAGGTAGCATTCATTTATTCATTTTCTTTTTGGCTTAGTTCCTTTATTCATCAGGGGTCAACACAGTGGAATGAACCGCCAACTTATCCAGCATATGTTATACACAGCGGATGCCCTTCCAGCCGCAACCCAACGCTGGAAAACACCCACACACTCTCGCATTCACCCATACACTATGGCCAATTTAGCTTATTCAATTTACCTACAGTGTACCGCATGTCTTTGGACTTGTGGGGGAAACTGGAGCACCCGGAGGAAACCCACGCAAACACGGTGGGAGTTGGGGCTGGGGCTCGAACCAGCAACTTTCTTGCTGTGAGGCGATCGTGATGGTAGGTAGCAGTTTTAGGGAAAGTTTCTTTTAAAAGTAATATATTCAAGTCTTGTGTCAGTTCTTTAAAAAAGTAACTAAAATTGAGAAAAGTAATGTTTACCATTACTTTTTAAAGCATTCCAAAAACATAACAACACACATAACACTCATCCAAAATCACAAGTCAAAATAAAACTAACAATAAAAATGAGTAAATAAGAAATACATTCCAAAATTAACAAACAAAAGACAGCAGAGAAAAATACAATAAAAAAGGCCCAGATAGTATAGGTATTTTAAAAATCACGCATATATATCTGAGTCATCTGTATGCCCATCAGTCATTCTCAGAACTCAAAGATGTAAGGGCTCTATTTTAATGATCTAGGTGCAAAGTCTGAAGCGCAGGGCGCAAAAGCATTAAGGGTGTGTCTGAATCCACTTTTGCTATTTTAAGGATGGAAAAATCCAGTCTACGCCGCGGCACATGGTCTAACAGGGTTGTGCTTATTTTCTTAATGAGTTATGGGTGTGTTTTGAGAGTAAACCAATCAGAGTCTCATCTCCCACTCCCTTTAAGAGTCAGTTGCGTTGCGCCATAGAGCATTTGCTATTTACATGGCAGACTTTGTAAGTGGAAAAACTGAATGCTTCACTAGCAAGAAAACAGTCAAACAGAGCATCTGCAGCATGAGAATGAGGGATGAGCCTCCTCCAATCGGCCTTTACTTTCACTTTCTCTCTTTCGTGGATAAGGAAACTTGTTGTACGCACAGACATCCATTAGCCTACATAATTAATTTTGCTTGTTAAACACAAATATTTGTTTCAAAACTATTTCTAAATTCAGTTCTAATTTCCTGCAAACTAATAAATGAACAGTAATAATGAAGTGTGGTCAAAAAACCAAACACACGTGCTATGCCCCATATGGTCCAAAACCTGACAGGTGGACAAATCTACGCTTGTTTTTAATAAAACAAATATAAATATGCATTTAATAAATACTACTAATAATAATAACATTATACAAAAGCTAATTGTAATGAATAAACTAAAAAAAGATGAAGAATATGAAGAAGGCATGAAAGCATTTATGTAGAAAGTAATATTTAAAAAAAATATTTTAATCCTTTAATACTTTTCATTTGTAAAGATATTTGCGCATTGCAGTACATCCTGCGTGTTTTAAGCAATGTGTAAGCGGGGGCGCACAACTAACCTGCTCTGCGCTGGACTTTAGACCTGCTCTCAGCTGGTCTATTGAACAGTCTATTTTAGTTCCTCAAAATAGCACCAGGTGTATGAAAGGGCCCTAAAACTTTTTTCTGTGTATACAAAAGGCCTGTTTTTGTCAAATATTGTTCACATTAGTCCCAAAAGGCAAAATCCCAATTCTACTCCTTAGCCATGCTCCTTACCCCTACCCCATGTTTACGTAAAGGCATAGGGGTGTCCCAATTCTCTACAGCTTGAAGGCATAGGGCTAAGGGAAAGGGCTAAATAGCCATTGAAACTAAGATTTTCCAGGACCACACTAGAAACCAAGGGGTACAAAAATTTCCCAGAATACACCAGCTACAACACAACATAGCTGCAACACAAAATTCTTGGCATTAAGTTCTTTTTACAACAAATAATAATAATAAAAAAAAACTAAAAATAAAAAATAGAATTAGGATTGGGCCTGTGTTAGTGGGCACTTTTCCTTTAGCGAGTTAATACATCAATCTTATGGGTGTGCCATATCAAGATGGTGATAAGACAGCATGATTATTGCACAGGTGTGCCTTAGGCAGGACACTACAAAAATTTTGTTTTATCACACAGCATGATCCCAAATATGTTAGAAGTTTTGAGGGAGCAAGCAGTTGGCATGCTGACTTCAGGAATGTTCACCAGAGCTGTTTACCATGAATTGAACGATGTTCATATTTAGTGCACTAGTTTCACCATATTCCCGCACTAAACTGAGTTGTTTTTATTATATGAGAAAATACATTTAATTAGTTTATTTTGTAAAATCATAAATGGTAAAGAACAGGTTGGACCTTTTTTCTATATGTGCTACCAAGATATGTAGTTGTCTGGAGGATATACATTGTATTGATTTTAATAACCATGATGTGTCTAAAGTGACCCAGCACTAGATTAATATACAGTCTCAGGCCCCGTTTACACTAATACGTTTTAGTTTTAAAACGCATAAGTTTTGCTACGGTTATGCCATCTGTCCACACTACACCGGAGTTTTCGAGCCCCGAAAACGGAGCGTTTTGGAAACGCTGGAGAGACTGTTTTCATTCTAAATCTCTGCTGCTCCGTCTCAGTGTAGATGGGGGAAAACGGAGACATCTGAAAACGGAGGCGGGGCTGCAGACATTCGCCTATCTGATTGGGGCTTTTTCCTTAATATTAAGTAGCCTTCACACAGTTCAGTCCTACATCCTCTCCGTTCAGACTTCGCAATTTGATATGGAAAACAAACTCCCGAGTTTGTACTTTATAAAATCATTCACATCACCCTGGCTATGCTGTTTCACAATCTTGACAATAAAATGAAAACATGATGTGAGGAAGTGCCTATTTTTATTTTGATATTAACTTAACAGACACTAAAAATGTTGAGGTGTCGTGTAGCTGCATGATATGAGCGTCATCTTCATGCATATTTATATCAAAACAGAGTCTATAACATTACTGCCTCCTTTCATATTCAATGAAAATACGAAACATACCCTCTCTTTCATTGAATATCCGTTTTAATGATCAATAATGGCCATTATAAAAGCATAACGTGCAATAAGTTTATACAATAGAGAAAATGAAGGCAAACAATCAGTCAGATGTGCAGAATCGGTGTCCGCGGTTACATTAATTAATATAGTAACCTAACTTAACTTTGCGCTCAGCCAAAGCACGTTACCTGAGAACAAGTAATAGATTCAAAAGACCAAAGTCGGGGAATATGTAGTTAGATATAGACAACAAGATGTATTAAATATCACGTTTATCAAATATAGTGAGATTAGATCCAGCGGGAGATCCTTGATAAACAGTCCGACGTGCACAGCTCTCATGTGGGTGTGTGCTCAAAGCACGCTGCAGTGCATGCCAGAGAGTGTGTGTGATCACGTGATGTGCGTTTTCACCGTTTTAATGTAGATGGAGGGTTGTTCAGAAACGCTGTGTAAAACGCTAGTGTGGACGCGGATCGTTTTCATTCTAAAACGCTGTTTTAAAACTAAAACGTACTAGTGTAAACAGGGTCTCAGATTGGAACTCATTTTTAAAGGCTTATCTCTGAGGGTTTGCCCTGCCACATAGATTAACCGGTAAATACTGTAGAAATCATTACCTTTCGGTTCAGCTCCTTCTTTACCACAACGAACTGGTACATCAACGACATTGATGACATTCACATTCCATCCTTTACTGTTCACTTGTGAACAAAACCCCAAGATACTTTAACTCCTTCACCTGGGGTAAGGACTCCTCTCCTGGAGATGGCAAGCCCCCTTTTTTCCGGTTAAGCACCATGGCCTAGGACTTGGAGGTGCTGATTCTCATCCCTGCCACACTCAGTAACAAACCTTCTCAGTGCATGCTGAATGTTCATGTCCGATGAAGCCAACAGGACAACATCATATGCAATTAGCAAAGATGAAATCCTGTTGACCCAAAATCTCTTTGAGTCTGACCAATAGTCTTCCTTTATGGTCTCCCTGAACTTTTCCCATGTCTGAGTTTTTGCTTTCACAACAGCCCGGGCTGCAGCATGCATGGCCTGTTGGTACCCATCAGCTGCCTCAGCAGTCCTACAAGGCAACAAAGCCTGGTAAAACTCCTTTTTCAGCCTGACAGCATCCCTTACTTTTAGTGTCCACCATTGGACTGATGAAATGCCACCACAACAGGCACAACAGGCCTCATGGCCTCGTGGCCACGTCAAAAATGGAGTCAGAGAACATAAACCACTCAGTTTCAATGTCTCCAACTTCCCTCAGGATCTGGTCAAAGATCTTTTAGAGATGAGAGCTGAATTCCTCTGACATGTGATTCAACCAGATTGTTACACAGGACTCAATACGTTTGGACTTGCCAGGTCTTTCTGGCCTCCTCCTTTGCCAGCAAATTTAACTTACTACCAGGTGGTGATCAGTTGACAGCTCTGCCCCTCTTTTACCTAAGTGTTCAAGACATATGGTTAGAGATCAGATGAAAATCTACAAAGTGGATCACCGACCCATAGCGTCTTGAACATGGTTTTCTTTATAGACAAACGTGACTAGTATAGAAGTTCCCATTCAGATCAGGGAGGCTGTTTCTCTCAATCTCACCTCTAAAGGTATCACAGTCATTAACCATGTGGGCAATGAAGTCCCCAGGTAGAACAAGAGAGTCACCAGTCGGAGCCAGCACTGCTTCCAGGGACTCCAAGAAGGCCAAGTAGTCTGCACTGGTGTTTGACTTGTAAGCACAAACTACAGCGAGAGACTGTTGAAATATCTAGCCAATTCCATGCATGTTCAATACAAAGGTCAGGAGAGGATTTTCTTCAATGTCAAAATCTTTGTAATTTATTAGATACAAATAAATAATTTTAATAACAGAGCTCAGAGTCACGTTACATCAATGCAATACAAGAATTACATTCAGAAGGTTAGCAACAACTCTACATTTCCCTGACTTTATACACAACTGATATTAAAAGGTGGAGTTTTGGTTGAAGTGAGTTTTGGTCACTTTTCAATCATTCTGCAGTCCTCTGGTGCCAGAACCAAGGCATACTTCCTCTTTCTGCACACTTCTCTGCACAACATTAAAAGCATAAGACTTCTCAACTGCAAATATTCTTTGTTCAGCTTCAGCACATCTTTGCTTCAACAGAAAAGCTAAGTGAGAAGTTATTTTCAGATATCGATGTCGCTCTATCTTTCCAGTAAGCTGTATCTACTACTGCAAAAATGCTTCATTAGTATTCACAGCATATCAGACTCAGAGAAGAAGTTTGGTTAATATATCACCTAAGTAATACAAAGGTTTAATGAAAAGAAAAAGAGACAAAAGTAATTAAAAAAAATTCTTTTTTCACAACCAGACCTATTCCCGACTCGATGGCATAAGAAGGGTACATTTTTTTTTTACTGGGGAAAACTCCAATACATGGCGGCTAAGTTGCCTTTAACCGTGGGCAACTTCAGAGTAGAAGAAAGTCCAGCCTTTCTCAAGAAGTTGAGTTCCAGAGACCAAACTGTGTGTGGAGGTGAGCCCAACTATCTCTAGTCAGTACTGTTCAACTCCCCGGACAAGCTCAGGCTTCTTCCCTCCAAGTTTTTTTTTTTTTTTAATCAAGATATAGGCTATATATGAAATGTATTACATCCAAGTTCTCAGCTTTTGAATGGCTATTTTCTTGGAATTTTCATATATGACAACCCTGAACCTCAAAACTAGTCTTATGTTTCACAGATATATTTTTGGCAATAGCAAAATGTACATTATTTTATGCCAAATGTCATTAGAATCTTAAGTAAAGATCATGTTCCGTCAATATATTTACAAAATACTGTAAATGTATAAAAAAAAAGTCATATATGTTACTAGTACTTAAATTGGTCAAATATAAAGGCTATTTTCTCAGTATTTTGATGTTTTTGAACCCTCTGATTTTCAAATTGTATATTGGTCAAATAATGCTCTATCCTAAAAAACCATACATCAATATAAATCTTTTTTTCAGCTCTCATGTAATGTATGCATCTCAATTAAAAAAAAAGACACTCATGACTGGTTTTGTGGTCTAGGGGCACATATTTCAAGGGGTAAATGTTTGTTAATTATAGAATTATTTGTAATTGTAATGATGGCATGGATTTTCTGATGGATGTCTGCTCCAGAATAGAGCAACACATATCCTTTATTATGTCTTTATGATTATTAATACAGTTGAATGTTTAAGAGCCTAGATTATATGATAACCTTACAGTGTCATCCAACTTCAGAATGAAACTGAAATGATATGTGTACCATTGCTTTTCTGTATGCCAAATGATTTGTTTCCTCAGGATCTACCCAGCTAGGTCAGAAATTATGGAGACCTCTTGAGTGGACGTGGACTCTTGAAGAATTGGAACCAACTGTTCCTAATGTTATTTGCTAATGTGTTAATTATGTCTAAAGTGATATTTGCAATTTTATGGGTTAAATCATTTAAATTAATTCTTTTGCATGTAAGCTGCCAGTTTGGATATAGATTATACCAGTTTTTAACCAGTTTTTGATAAAGACGGTTGAGAGTACACTCAGCTTTGAGTAAGAAACAGATTGTACTTTGAGTGTGTGTGTGTGTGTGTTCTATTCAATTGTGGATCTTTTCACAGGTCTGGGGTGAGCTCTGAAGATCCTAGTGGCTGTCTGACGTTATATGCTTGAAATATTGAGGTATCATTCGAAATTGTACGCACGCACCCACGTGGAAATTCTCTTAGTCTATCTATGCTTTAACCATGTTAAAACACCTATATGTATGATACAGTTAATGATGTTATGTGAGAGTATAATTGTTAATGTTTTTGAGATTGTAAGCAGAGCGGCCTATGAACTCATTGCGAGTGTTGAAACTGGCATCTACTGATGAGACTGCAAACTATCTTCAGTAAACTTTCTTTAATTAAATAGACTTTGGCTCTTCTTCATCTGACATACTGGACATTTTTTGGTTCAAACTGTTTATTTGATTATTATTTTTAAAGACATTTTGTCTATCTAGAAAATGAGTTTTAGCCTGTGAAGTTAGTCAAGGTCTTTAGATTCTCACAGTAGTTAATTTCATCAGTCTGTAGTGGAATCACATGATCACTAATTATGGCTAACCACAAGAATGCATAACAGACACTGTAAACTCACATCACCTGACCAAAAGACAGCAAAAGATGCACATAAAGAAAGGTTGAAAAAGATGCATACATAAAACAGTCTCTTAAGTAATATTTTCTTCTTATTCATTTTTAAAGCAAGGTCATGCCTTTCAACACCAAAAATACTGAAAGTTTCTTGAGTTTATTAGCTGTAACTTTAAAATGAATGTCTCCCTTTATGCTGTTAAGGCAACACCAAAGCATCTAAGTAGCTGAGTTTAGGAGAAGCTGAAAATAAGCATGAAATTAAAACCAGGTGTGTGTGTGAGAAATAGAAAACAAGACAGAGGGAATTATAGTTACTCAAAAATGTTCATAAATCAATAATAATCATGTCTTAGAGGGCACCATGGAGTTCAATTATTGTGTCTCTGCCTAAATTGAATTATGCTCCTCTTAATGTAAAATGACTTAACTTAATGGAGTGCCCTTTATGAGTCTAGTTTAGTGAAGCTGACCTGTATCTGAACCTTAATGTTCACTGAAGCCGCCTCACCACAACATCAAAACGAATGAATAGGTATACTGTAGATTTCAATAGAGAATAGATTTCACTTTTGTTCAGTTAAATATAAATATGAAATTAACAAAATGAAAATTTTAAAATACCAAATATAAGAATGCACATAACGGATTATTTCCGTTGTCAAACTGAAAAATTGTAAATAGTTCAAAGAAATGAAATAGGACACATTTAAGAGATTTGTTACTTTAATAAGTGAGTAAACCTGTTGTAACTTGGATCTGCTCGTACACTGTAAAGAATGCTGGGTTCCACACAATCTTGGAAAAACAAAATTTGTTGAGAGAACATGAAGGAATTAACTTAACTAGTTTTTACTAATTTAAATGTATTGAACTATTGACATGGATTTGCGCCCCAAACCAAAAAATAAAAATAAAAAAATCCTAAAGAATGTTGTTGTTTCAGCTCATTTTAAATAAATAGATTGAACAAACAGCATTTTTAGTTCATGTTGCTAATAATTGTAACGCAATGGGTTTACTCACTTTTTTTAAATACAGTCAACTAATTGCTTTAAAACATGTTTAGTCACACATTTTTTTACAGTGTCTATTCAGTTCCCCTTCAGTGGAAATTCCGAGGTGTGTCTGGAAAGACACTTTTAGGAGATTGCTCGATGACCAACCACTCTGAAGAGTAAGAAAATGGGCCAATGAATGCCAATGAGTTGGCAGAGCTTGGCTCCGCAGGTTCCATTGATTAATCATTAGTAGAGTATATAACTGGCACATGCAGAGCAAGCAGTTTGATTTTCACTTCAGAGCCTCATACTGAGACTGTAGAGTGCTTTTTTCCAACCTGATTTCAACACGAAACCAGTTCTCCTACCTATATGGGCGACGACGTGACAGTGGCAGTCAAACTAGGCTCCTTTCCCGCCTCTGGACAAGAGCAGATCCCCTAAGAGAGCAACACAGTCGAGCAGCGTGTCTTTTTAAAGATGATGTTCCAACCATGCATTTCTGGATGCGGTGGTTTCCTCACCCCGGATGACGGACACAAGTGCTGCATCACATGTCTGGGGATCCAGCATGTTAAGGCGGTGCTCGCAGACAGCCCTTGCCCTCACTGCAAGGGCTTGACTGTTGCGCAACTGAGGTTGTGGCGTACTCTAGCATTAGGGTGTGCCACCCCTCTCCCTGCAAACTGGTTAGGAGACAGGCAGGCCTGAATTGGAGGGTGTGCTAACCTATTCTTATGACCATCCGGACCCGCTATCACCCTCTGGGGTTGTAAGTGAGGTGTTGGATTTAGAATCGGACATGTTAGCTGTGTTATCCTGAGCTTCTTCGGCAGTGGGACTGAAGATGGCTTGTCCCCCACTCCCGCGGCCAGACTGCTTAGACGGGTGTTACGTGGGGGCTAAGAAAAACGTCAAACCTTCTAAGCCCCCATCACCTTCTTCCCGGAGGTACACAGTGAGCTCACGCAGGCATCTGTGTCTCTCACGGCCAGAGCCTACACTGCTGCAGGCCAGGCTGCTTCCGATTTGTACGCTATGTACCAAGAGGTGAAGCTGGCTGAGCAGTAGGAGGGTGGTTCTTCCCCAATCCTAGATCTGTTGCCAACTGAACCGCCATTTACACAAAATGCCATTCAGAATGTTCATGCAGAAGCACATACTCCAATGCGTCCATCCTTGGGATTGGTTTGCAGCTATGTACTTTCATGTCTCCATCCTTCGATGCCACCGCCCTTTTCTCCGGTTTGCGTTCTAAGGTCGAGCATGGCAGTGCAAAGTCCTCTTTGACTCACGGGCATACGCATACTCAATTATCTCGACGACTGGCTCATATTAGCTTTGTCCATGGTGCTCCAACACCTTGACCAGTTGGGGCTTCAGGTCAACCAAAAGAAGAGCAAGCTCTGCCCCGTGCAGAGAATCTCCTATCTTGGGGTGGATCTCCATAATGGTGGCCTCACATAGGAGCACACAAGGCTGGTGCTGTCCTGTCTGAGTACCCTCGACAAGAAAACAGTGGTCCCACTGAAAACATTTCAGAGGCTCTTGGGGCATATGGCATCTACATCTTTATCTGTTATAGTGGTCGGCAGAAGGGAAGTGTCGTATCAAAACAGAGGTTCCCACTCAACAAGAAGTGTCGCCTCCACTTGGGCGTTAGCACGCGGCACCTCTCTCACTGATATCTGTAGAGTTGCGGGCTGGGCAACAGCTAATATAGTTGCAAGAATTTATAATCTTGGAGTGGATCTGGTTTCCTCTCGATTACTGGATAATCCTGGTCAATCCGGAGGAAACAAAACTCGGTGTCAAAAGCGATTGCTGCGCCATGCTCCCTAACCGGAAGATATGTGCGCTTATACTGCTCTGCTAAATCGAGTTCCCGTTTGGCGTTCCTCTGAGGCCCAAAACACCCGACTCAGCAGAGGAGCTGGGTGCCTGGCCCAGTACGATGTCGGGTATGCCCGCTTGGTCTACCCATGTGTTCGGTGCCAGCTAAGTGAATGTGTGATTCAGCCACTGTGTGTTACTCCTTTTTAAGGGGGACTCGTGTCATATGTAGCACTCCCCCTTGATAGGGCTAGTTCATATGTCCATATTGCCATCAAGTCTCCCCTTTTGAGAAACAGGTGACCTCTAAATTGTCTTCCACCTTCGGGGACTGGCACGTTTTCCCAACGTACTGTTGTATTTAAAAAATCCCAAGACTGCAATTAGCTTGGTAAAAGCACATTTACTACCCCGATTTAAATTATTTCTAATTATTCCCATGTAATAGTAATTAAAGGGCCTAGGGGACATTGGAAGGTTGCGCCCAGGGCTGGAGCAAGCTGAACTGATGCTCGAGGCCAGGGGTTTTCAAACTTTTAGGACACATGCCCTCAAGTTTGTCCAGTTTGACTCGCGCCACACTTTGTGACAAGATCCACACACGGCTGTCAGTGAAGGACCGCGCGTGCGCTCACAAACACACACACACACACACACACACACACACCACACACACACACACACACACACACACACACACACACACACACACACACACACACACACACACACACACACACACACCGCAAAATGTGGAAGGTCGGGGTAAGTATTGGAATGTATAAAAATTATTAAGATTGATAATGTTAAAGATTTACTTTTCTAAAGATTTACTATTTTTGATTGATTTCCATGTGATTTTTGGTGAAAAATGTGATGTTTTACACTAATAAATTTCTAAATTATCACATGAAACACAAATTTTAAGTTTGTTTCTCCTGAAGAAAACACAGCCAAACAGCTGTAGAATGAACTACTTCCCCAATGTAGCTGTTTTGTGAAAAAAGTGTCTGTGTGTGTGTGTTTTAAAGAGACAGCAGATTCAGTTTGCTTGTACTTGTCCTTAAAGGGCAGGGCTCAACACTGGCAGCTACGTGTGCCCTAAGGGTGCGCTTTCTCCCTCCTTCTCTCTTTCTCTCTCTCTGTTGAATCTTTTTGTTTTGTTGAGCTGTGAGGAAAACCGGTTTGACTGTTTCACTCTTTCAGAGACCTTTACAGACACATTTTCCTTCCACCAAGGAAAGAGAGGTCAGAGTTCATTCATGCATGGATTTGTAAAAACCAAAACAAATGCGAGGAAAAATGGCAAAGTCACATTTTTGTTTATTTTTTTCCTATTTTCTCTTCCTCCTCTTTTCCCTTCCTCTCTATGCCCCCCCTCCATTTTCCACACCCAACATGAATATAAAGAATGCACTGTGAAATGTCCATTGAGAAAATGAATAGGAAACACTATGAGCGGACAGTAGCTGATATGAAACCGCAAAGAGAATGAGAATCAGTTTGATGTTTAATTCAGGTTTACAACAGTGTGTCAGTAAGAAATTCCAGCGTCTTTAATGATAGAGTCAGTTTTAGACCCACCCAATATGTGCAGTTTAAGCTTTCTGTGTAAAACCATCATGACACATGCTCATTTCTCCTCTGACTAGCAGCCATGCTTGCTCTCTTTTTCCACTAAAGTTTTATTTTTAACAACAATAGTTTAATGGCTGTTTGGACTCAACAAAAACAACTGGAAGGAAGTCTTGGGTTTTGAGAGGAGGAAAGAGGACAGGGAATAACTGAGGACAATGGTAATCCGAATTTCAAAGATTTGAAAAGTACTAACACACACACACACACACAAGCACAGGCACCCACACACAGCTTAGAACTCTTTATAACCTTTTTACATAGTTACACAAATTATCAGTATGTCACAAGACAATCATAGAAAATCTGTGTGTGTGTGTGTTTCACTCTAAGTAAGAGGGCATAGTTTTCCATTTAACTTGTTTCATTATAACATTTGGCAATGGGTTTTGTGTGTAATAACTGAATGTTAAAACATAATGAATTTACAAAACTCCTAAAGTAACCCCTGGAAATATCCAGTGTTCCAGAGTGCACTTCTCTCAGTCAGCAACTGTAATAAAAAGACACAGTAATCTTATTCACACACCAAATATGCATTCTGGGTACACGTTCTTACAGTATTGTTTTCTGTTGCCATGGCATTACTCTGTTTTCCACGTCACTCCCCCCTTTCTCTCTGTGTGTGTGTGTGCTTAGTATGACTCGCAGCAGGATTTAGTTTGCTTTTGTTTGCTCAGGCAGAAACAGCCACAAATCTGTGGTGTACAGTACAAATAATTATTATAGCATTTACTGTTTTTCTCTGAATATCTATCTTTCCCTCAACCACACCCACCTATAAACCCCATATTTCTGCAGTCAACGGGCTTATTTTAGTCTCTCACAGTAACTGCAAACAGATACCTTCATTCATTCGTTTTCTTTTCGGCTTAGTCCCTTTATTAATCTGGAGTCGCCACAGAGGAATGAACCGCCAACTTGTCCAGTCGCAAGCTATCACTGGGAAACATCCATACACACTCGTTCACACACATACACTACGGACATTTTAGCTTACCCAATTCACCTATACCACATGTCTTTAGACTTGTGGGGGAAACCGGAGCACCTGGAGGAAACCCACTCAAAACACAGGGAGAACATGCAAACTCCACACAGAAATGTCAACTGACCCAGCCGAGGCTTGAACCAGCGACCTTCTTGCTTTGAGGCAATCGTGCTACCCACTGCACCACCGCGTCGCTAAAGGATCGGCAAGGGACCTCAAGCTGGGAATTGAACACAGGTTGCCGTGAGCACTTCAGTGCTATATGTCGATGCACAGTACCACTAGGCTATTGTTGCCAACAAACAGATACATGTGATTACAATTTGATCAGTTTTTTTTATAAATTATAAAATGTTTGGCTCATAAAAGTTTTTTCTAATTTTTCTAAAAATCTAAAAGTTTCTTATAATTTTAAAATGTGTGGTCTTTGATTGTCAGTAATACATGTTCACAGACTGATTTGTCACTGTGGAGCCGAATAATGGCCATTGCGATCAAATTTTTCCTCTAATGAAAGTCTGCAGTATCAGAAGGTTACAGAAGGTGACTACTCTCACAATGAACCAATTATAGTGCTGAACCCAATGATGCAATCATCGCAACAACTTCAAATCACCTCCGGGAAATGTTGAAACATTTGCAGTTTTATTATAAAGGCATGTTATGAGTAAAATGAACGATACAGATTTTAATGCTTATGATAGCAGTGAGGTATAATTTCAGAACCCGAAACTGCAATTTGCTGTTCTTAATGATTATAAAAATTAAAGCTAAATATATTGCTTAACAAATAAAGTGAACACTTGGGGCCCTATCATACACTTGCTGCAATAAGGTGCAAGATGTGTTTGGCGCGATTTGTTGCTATTTTCAGACAAGCAAAACCCTAATTTTCACGATTTGTCCCACATTGTTTAAATAGCAAATCCATTTGCGCCACTTTGTGGACTCATGGGTGTGGTAAGGTGTATTGTTGGCACGTTGCTATTTTGAGGAACTGAAATAGACTGCGTCATTGACCAACTGAAAGCTGGTCTACAGTTCAGCACAGAGTGCGTTAGCAAATGCGCCATGGTGCAACGCAACTGACTCTTAAAGGGAATGGGAGATGAGACTGATTGGTTTATGCACGTTATGCTTAAAACACACCCATAACTAATTAAGAGAATAAGCACAATCTTGTTAGACCATGCGCCAGGGCCCAAAGCATATTTTTCAGTCCTTAAAATAGCAAAAGTGGATTCGGACATGCCCTTATTGCTTTTGCACCATGCACTTTAGGCTTTGCGTCTAGATCGTTAAAGTAGAGCCCTTGGAGTAACATTGTGTTGTTTAAGTGTTTCCTTTATTTTTTGAGCAGTATATATGAAAAAAACTACATAGAAAATGTGTTAACAAAAAAAAAATTTAAACTAAAGCTAAACCATCAAAGTAAAATAACCCAAACTGAAATTTATAGCGTTTTTTTAAAATGTTGAAATAAAAACAAATTTAAAAATGCAAAACTATAATAAATTTGGTTCTCATCCACCAACATATAACTATGCATTTATATGACAATATAAGGAGCACTCAAGCCATATCATATATACTGTGATTACAAGATTATCACTTGTAAAAAGTATTCACATCTTCTTGGAACTCAACATTATAATAGTAAACTATGCATTTTCTGAGAGCTATGGCTTGACCACATGACCACTGACACCCTGACCACCTCAGATTCTTAAAAAGTGCTATTTTTATGAGCATAATTTTGTGTCAGAGGATGGAGACAGTTCTGTGAAGAACATCACATGCTATCTCAAAATTACAGAAACAAAGCATAAATGCGGTAACAGCACCTAAATGAATCCAGTGAGGACAGGTGGTACAGAAATCACATAGTACAATAAATTGGAATTTTGAGATGTGGACAAATATGTTTTAACTTATTGGAATAACGGTAATTCTAGCATATTGTGAACACACCTAAGTGTACGTTTCTCTCATTAACACATTACAGCCACTAAACTAATCTGCTGTCTCCATTATGTTTGCCTTTTTTACAGTTGGTTACTAGGTTTCCAATGCAGTCAGCTGCTCTAACAACGTGAAGGAAAAATTTGGGATTGTTTTTTGTTAACTTTGAAAAGATTGCTACACATTAGGATGGAAACTGGAGTGACAGCTTACTATAATTACACTAGCATTGTGCTACTATTCTGCTGCCTGCCTGATATGCTAAATGTGTCTAAAAAAATCAAATATTGCTATATTACTTTACCTATATGTTAATCCTTGCAAAGTGGCTTTGAGACAGTCTAAAGTGCTATATAGTTTAAAAAATACAAGACCTCCCAATAAAAATACAATACAAAAATAGCAAAGGTTTATACAGGATTTATAATTTATTTAAAATTAGTATGAGAAATAGACTAAAATTAAGTCTAAATTAAAAGATTGCACTGTTTGCAGTAAGAAAGTGATTGACATGGGGTTATTCAGGGTACTTTGGGGATTACTCAGTCTAATGAGTCCTGACTTGTTGTGATCTGCACTGAGAAAAATAAGGGAGAAGAAAAGAAACTCATTCATAATTCATGTCCGTCTGTAGACAAAAAGTGTACAAACACTTTAATTTTGGTGCTTGATTATTTGTAATTGAGAGAGACACAACCACAGTTGGGACAAAGATTTGAAACCCAACCTAGTCGTTGAAATCAGCAGACATTGAAGAAAATGCTCAAAAGCTTTTATTTTGCTGCTTTAATAAATTTTCCTCATGTAAAAAAGGAAAATATTCAAATTGCATAATACAAAAACACATTACCAGTTGTTCTTCTTACTCTCAAATGCTATAAACATCATACCTTGCTCATACCTTCCCAGGCAAGCAAAATTTGATGGATTATCTTACACTGCTGTGGGGGAAAAGGAGATTACTGTAAAAGGGCCCGAGAGAGAGAAAAGAGGTCATGAGAAATGAGTTCTAGAATTGTAAAGAGGATATCAGTCTCTTGTCAATAATCAATAAAGAGGAAGGAGTAATAAGATTCAAATCAATAGCTTTGTTCCTCTGCACACATGCAGCCTACTTTATATACATTCCTAAATACTAAAGCCCTTTAAATCTCCATAAACAATTCAAAACAAATGTATGTGATGATTGTACACAGTAATAAAATGCTGGGTTTCACACAATTCTTTTATGCTGTCCCAACACAAATTGATTAAATTGTTTTGTGTTTTGTGGATTGAACATAAAACAATTAAGTTCCCCCCACCCACCCCAAAAAATAAAATAAAATAAATAAATAAATAAATAAATAAATAAATTAAGAAATGTGCTGATTCAGCTCATTTTAAATAAGTAGTTTGAACAAAATAATTTTTTTGAGCGTAATCTTACTTATTACTATATAAATAAAAACATTTCTTCACTTGTTACACAATAGTAAAAAACAAAGGTCTCTCTTCCTTAGAAATTGGATGCTGACAAATGTCCATTAGAATAAGATGCATCAGTTTCTTTTTTGTCTATTAGAGCTTAAAATAAGTGAGAAAGTGAGTTGCATTTACAGTGAAATTTTCCTTTGGAAAAAAAAAATAGTCTAATGTGTGTTTAATAGTTGGTGGAAACGATCAAAAAATGCCAATACAGGGTACTTGTGGGTCATTCAGAATTGAACAGACAATTCTAGAATTGAACTGATTTTAAATGGCAAATTCATATCTAATTATTTAAACATAAATTTTGGGGTTTTTATATACTGTATATCATTTCACAATTTTCTGAAAAAAAAAAATCCAAACATACAAATAAAACAAACAAACAAACATAAAATTCCAGAAAAAAATTGTTATGTGTTAGTGATGCGTGGATGGTGGTTATATCTGCAGTTGCTGCAGATAATCTGCGGGTCGGACAGGTATATTAATTAAAAAAATACATTATGATTAATTGCTGGTGGATCGCGGATGAATGAGAATAATTATTAATAATTTTTAAACACATTCTGTAAAATATGAATGTGTTTTTAGTGCATTTTTCATCAGGCAAACAGGCTCGTAGCAGAGGTCCATTTGTTAAATGGAGGTGAAACAGAAACTAAACGCTGCTTTGTTTACACATTGCACATGTGCGTTAGAAGTTCTGGGTGCAGAAAGACATCTTGTGCAGAACGCACATTCTTAAATCAGTTGGCTGCTGTCTGTTTGGTGTGCTCATGGGCAGCTTTTTTAATTCCAGATGGGACCAGATGTGAGTCAATGCGAGGCAGCGACACAGTTGGATTTTGTCAGCGCTAGCTGTTTGGCGTCAGCTTAATGTGTACCCGCCCTAAAAGGCTTTTGACAGCTGACAGCTTCAAGACACCTCTTGTATGGAGAGTGGAGTCACATTGCTTAGGTGTGATTTTTCTCAGACTTCAACAGAGTCTAAACATCGTGATGATTCTGTGGGTCTTGTCTATCAACTCTGATCTTTCAATTTTATTTCCCTTTGGATTCAAGACAGGTAATTGGCTGAGACATTCTAGCAGCTTTACTTTTATTTCTATAAACAATTGAGTTTTCTCGTCTGTCTTTGGGATCATTGTCTTGCTGAAATGTCCACCCTGGTTTGATCTTCATCCTCCTGGTAATGTAGATGTTGGACTGAAGCAGCTAATATTAATTTACAGTGATGAGGGGCAGGGCTGCTTTCTAAAGAGAGATTTCAGCTTCACTTTGGTTGTTACTGACCTCTGATGAAAATGTAATAGCAAGTCAACAGCACCTTTAGAAATATGTTTTCTGAGGAAAATGGTGATGTGTTCAATACTTTTTTACCTGCCATTTATCAAATTATACCTTAAACACTTTGTGTTGTGTCATTATAAGGAATTAGTTTATTATAAAAATTTTATTATTAGTTTAATGGACCATAGTGAAAAAAATACAGTTCCTATAATGACTTATCAAGTTATCTGTAAACTATATGGTCTTTATTTTGTGTTCTATGTCAATGTTAAATATATGTTGTTTTAAATTTATGGCACCGTTAAAGGCAAGAACAATAACTAAGTGAATTTTATATATAAACTAATTTTGAGAGGATCACGTGCTTATGATTGTTAGCGGCTGGACCCGCATTATCCAATTCAAAATGCATCAATCAGACGATTTCTAAGCTACTATAAATACCCTGGGTTATGTATCACAGCTATCTTTGTTTTGAAGAACCCCCCCTTCCACCCCTACTCCTCCTTCTTCCTAGATGGGTGGCACGGTGGCCCAGTGCTTAGCACTGTTGCCTCAAAGCAAGAACGTCTCTGGTTCCAGGTTTTACCAAACCAGCCGATGTTTCTGTGCGGAGTTTGCACATTCTCCCCGTGCTCACGTGGGTTTCCCCTGGGTTCCCCGGTTTCCTCCCACCGACCAAAAACATGCAACCTAAGTTTATTGACTAATCCAAATCAACACCATAGACTTGCTCCTTCCTAGTACTTATCTCTTTAAAGAGCAACTACTGCTCTTCAGCCACCATGACAGGGGAGTTCTCGGGATCTACCTGAGCTCAAACTCCCCCTCACCTTGCAACGGGAGGGAGCCCCGGGCTCGAGGATCTTATGAGCCTCTCTCCCGGGACAGCATGCCAAAATAGCTTTATAATCAATTAGTGTGAACTCTTGAAATATAACAATAACAATAACTATATTAATATCCACACCATTCCCCAGTATCATTCTTGTATTCATTCACAATTTGCCACTTTCAATATTATTTAAAAGTGAATGACTTCTGATGGGCTCTTTACTATTCATCAACTCAAAAAAAAACACAAATTGATTTTAATATTATTGTTCCTCTGTGTCTGCAAAGAGAAGGAGAAATTAAACAAGTTTTTGTAAAACACTTGGGAATCAATCAAAAGTATGTGCACAGACATACTGTAGCCTAATACTGACATAAAATACTATACAAGGAACTGAGGAAACTGAGAAACTTAAATACACACAAGCTAATGAACTGAAACAGGAACAGGTGTGTGCTATTACTAAACTAGTGGGAAACAGAACAAACACAAGACAGAGTTAACATGTGACAGTATCATTGTCATTATGGTCATGATGTCAGGACTCTGCCATGATGTGGCTAGGTCTGCCATGATGTGGCTGGTCAGTATTAGGCTACAGTATGTCTGTGCGCATACTTTTGATTGATTCCCAAGTGTTTTATAAAAACTTGTTTACTTTCTTGTCAGGACTCTGCCACATCATGGCAGAGTCCTGACATCATGACCATAATGACAATGATACTGTCACATGTCTTGTTTATTCGACGTCCAGACACTAGTTCTGTCCAGTCTTGGAAGTGGAGTTTTCTAGGGCCATGCACTCCTTTCTTCTGTCTTTGTCTGTGTCTTTAAGTTTTAGTGACATGTTAATTAGCATCTTGTGTATGTAGCACATGGCTCATGCTTACATATGGCCACGTGCCTTTGTATTTTGTTTCATGTGAACAGGTGAATACTGATGCTGTGTTCACATCAGACACGGAACGCGCGGCTAAATCGCGCTATTTGCGTGTAAACAGATGCGTGAACATTTGAGTTTACTCGCTTCATTCGCGCGTCAAACTCCACTTCATTCGCGCGTCAAATTCACTTCAGAACAGATGCGGATTCGCGTCATGGGCCGGGCTTCTGTCTGCCCGGTGACTGTAGCTTCGTTGCTAAATGGCTAACATGGATTTTATTGATAAAATAACTGTGTTTATGTGCTTTATGAAGGCTGTAAAACAGCGTCGATACGTTTGGAGCCGTGTCTGAGTCCACTAGATACTTTTAGAGGTGCACCCAGGTCTGTGAGCTCATAAACTCCTCCAAAAACTTAACCTGGATGACGGAGGCTTTCAGCGGTGCTTCTGACTGAGCCAAGCCCAGTTTGATGAACTGTTGTCGGTGTCGGCTGGAGGATTTCCCCTGGACACCAACAACAGGTGCTACGTCACAATCATGCCCCCACAAGAGCAAGCTCTTGATTGGTTAACGCGGCGCGAATGTCCGCAGAAGTTTAGATTTTTAAAACTATCACCTCTTTGAGGTGTATGCAATGCACAAGGTCACCTTGAGGAAGTCAAGTAACTTTGGTTTACTGAGACAACCCTCATAAATTTCTTTCTGGCCATATTGGACTCAACTGAGAGGAGCTGGTTAAACTAGAGACATGGACTTATTGAGAGGTGGTGTAGTATGTCTGAACACCTACAGTGGGATTGGACCCCTCTCACATCCAAATCCAACTCAGAGTCTGTGTCCAATCCCTAAGAGTACAGTCACTGACTGAATCGAAGATGGAGGAGGAGGAAGCCAAAGAGAGTCTGGCATTGTCGGCTTCAGCTTTAGAGTACCCACCAGTGTCAACTCCAGCCCAAAGCGCTTGCCAGTGATGGCTCCAACCTCAGAATGTGGCCCAGTGCCTGCCCAGGCTCCTTGCTCTGCCAGCCCCAGTCCAGCTCCTTGCTCTCCCAGCACTGTCCAAGCTCCCCCTGCCGGCTCAAAGCCCTGCCGGCTCCCCATAGGCCTTCAGCCCTGTCTGCTTGGATCACCACTCCTGTTCCTCCCTTGTCTGTCCCTCTAGCTCCACCCTCGCCCCATGCTGGGGTTTCTGACCTGCTGGAACCACCACGGACTGTCCCTCCAGCTTCACTCTGGCCACCAGCTCGGATCCTAGATCCACTGGACCCTCCCTGGACTGTCTCTCTTTTTCCACCCTGGCCACTGCCATCCTTCCTGTTCCTAGCTCTATATACAGTGCATCCGGAAAGTTTTCATAGCGCTTCACTTTTCCCACATTTTTTTATGTTACAGCTTTATTTCAAAATGTAATAAATTCATTCATTTCCTCAAAATTCTACACACAATACCCCATAATGACAATGTGAAAAAAGATTTTTTTGAAATTGTTGCAAATTTATTAAAAACACATGTACATAAGTATTCACAGTCTTTTGCCGTGAAGCTCTAAATTGAGCTCAGGTACATTCTGTTTCCACTGATCACTCTTGAGATGTTTCAAAATCAGTTGATTGGACATGATTTGAAAAGGCATACATGCGTCTATATAAGGTCCCAGGTTTGAAAGTGCATGTCAAAGCACAAACCAAGCATGAAGACAAAAGAATTGTCTGTAAACCTCCGGGACAGGATTGTCTCGAGGCAGAAGACTGGGGAAGGTTACAGAAAAAAGTTCTGCTGCTTTGAAAGTTCCAATGAGCACAGTGGCCTCCATCATCCGTAAGTGGAAGATGCTTGGAACCACCAGGACTCTTCCTAGAGCTGGCCAGCCATCTAAGCTGAGTGATTGGGGGAGAAGGGTCTTAGTCAGGGAGGTGATCAATAACCCGATGGTCAATCTGTCTGAGCTCCAGCGTTCTTCTGTGGAGAGAGGATGGCCACTGTACCATACAGGCCTGATTGGTGGACAGAAGCCACTGCACCTGGAATTTGTCAAAAGGCATCTGAAGGACTCTCACACCATAAGAAATAAAATTCTCTGGTCTGATGAGACTAAATTGAACTCTTTGGAGTAAATGCTAGGCGTTACGTTTGAAGAAAACTAGGCACCACTCATCACCAGGCTAATACCCTCCCTACAGTGAAGCATGGTGGTGGCAGCATCATGCTGTGGGGATGTTTTTCAGTAGCAGGAACTGGAAGACTAGTCAGGATAGAGGGAAAGATGAATGCAGCAATGTACAGAGACATCCTGAATGAAAACCTACTTCAGAGTGCTCTTGATCTCAGACTGAGGTGACGGTTCGTCTTCCAGCAGGACAATGACCCAAAGCACACTGCCAAAATATTAATGGAGTGGCTTCACAAAAACTCGGTGAATGTCCTTGAGTGACCCAGCCAGAGCCCAGATCTAAATCCTATCGAACATCTCTGGAGAGACACCTGATAGAGCTTGAGAGGTGCTGCAAAGAGGAATGGGCAAAAATTCCCAAAGACTGGTGTGGCAAGCTTGTGGCATCATATTAAAAAAGACTTGAGGCTGTAATTGCTGCCAAAGGTACATGTACATCAACAAAGTATTGAGCAAAGGCTGTGAATACTTCTGTACATGTGATTTTTTTCAGTTTTTTTTTTTTTATAAATTTGCAACAATTTCAAAAAATCTTTTTTCACATTGTCATTATGGGGTATTGTGTGTATTATTTTGAGGAAATAAATAAATTTAATCCATTTTGGAATAAGGCTATAACATAAAAAATGTTTGAAAAAATGAAGCGCTATGAATACTTACTAGATGCACTAAAGCAACTTAAAAAATGTGTTTTATATAGCACCAGTTCTCCTATGATTATGATCCAGTGAACCACTTTTTTGCTATTTTTTATATATTTTTTTACCATTTTCGTTTATAGAGGGTAGCACCCATTCCCTCATTCATTCAAATAATCCCAACTTGGTTCTTGTCATAAAGGGAAAAGGCAGTGCAATTAGCTTAAAAGGTCACTTACAACCTTGGACATGTCAAAACTTGAATCTGTGTGCATCTCAATCAGCTCCCTTGGTCCTGAAGTCACAGGTCATGTACACAAATTCTAGCACTAGTAAGGACAGTGATTAAATTATAAGGTTCTGTCTGCATTCTGAATGATTTTGAGATATTGAGCTTCAAAGATTTTGCATTCCATATAACAAACAGTATGTGTGTAACATTTGTTTTTTTAAATTAAAATTCTTAAAATGTAAACAACTTATAAAAAAAAAAAATCCCATAATGTAAATAAATTGTTATTTAATAAGAATATGTCAATAACTCAATTTTGACAAAAATGTCAGATAGAACCTTATAATTCTAAGGTGACAATGTATATTGCAATGTTGATGTGTTCATGGCATTGTTGATAAGATTGGTCTAAATTATATATCTGCTATGCTGCTGCTGCTTTGATTATTATGGCAGAGAAAGTACTGAGATCTGCTACTACAGCCATGCAGTACGAGAATATAACACACTGCTGCTGCAAACATAATATATATGTAACCCCCATAGCAAATCTAAACACAGGTGGAGCTGGAGGAGTGTCTTAAAAAAACGCTCTGCAAATACAACACTGAGGCATTTAAAATACTGAGGAGCAAGCTCACTCCTGCACCATGTAGTTAATGACATATGAGCAGCAGATTAGGTGTAACCTTTCAGTCTGCATGTTCAGAGTTTCACAATTTGCCAATTTGATTATTTTATAAACCAGCAAGATTTCAACAAGTTACTCCTGTTTCCGAAATTGTTACATGTTTAATTTAGCTTAGTTTTGGTTTATTTTATAAAGCACTTTTTAAACAGCTGTGGGCTGACCAAAGTGCACATAAAAAGAATATAAGAGCAATTTAAGATTCAAAAATTTAGAACATATCTGAAAATCAGCAGATAAATACTTGTTAAAAGCTAAGGAAAACATATGAGTTTTTAGAAGAGATTGAAAAAGGGGGCCTTTCTAAGTTAATCTAAGGTCATTCTATCATTCCAGAGGACCCATCACATAAAAAGCCTTGATCCATATGTATCAGTATTGAATAAGTTAATATTACAAGAACTTCTAAAATGTTTATAGGAATACAGAAGATAGTATAGGGGCACTAAAAGAATTTTGCAGCTTTTCAGACATCCCTTAAAATAGCTAACTCCCTGATCAGTGCCCTAACTACTGAACACGGCAATTGATTGAGACACACTCTCTGTCAACATATCTCTCCATTAGCAGCCCCAGCACAACCTCTGAAGATAGAAGAATCCACTTTCTCTGGCCAGACTGCGGCGTCCCTGAGGTGTCTTCAAAATGCTAACAGTCTGTCAGATCTACAATCCTCCAGAACGGTACACAACAAAAACTGAAAAACTTGGGTGGAATACAGAACAGAGGGGACATTAATATGATTTAGAGAAACCTGAATAGAACAGCAGCAGCAGCAGCAGATTTACGGCTCTGGGATGATTTTGCTCTCCATACAGATTTATTTACTGTTGCTGGCGCTGTGTGGAAACAACGACCACCAAAGTCACTGAGAAAATGGAGGAGGAGAGAGGGAGTGCATATTAAGTGATTGGAGTGGCTTGTGTTTAAGGGAGGGGGGTTGATGGAGAATGGGAGGAATGGATGTAGGAAAAGGAGGGGTTGTGAGTGTGGAAGAGGGGTCTGATTGCACACTTTGATCCACACCCGCCCAGTGTTTCTGAACACTCACAGCCTGAGGCATTGCATTTCAACACTACTGACATCAGAACAGTGAAGTTCACCTGGGTGAGGAACTGAGAGAGAGAGAGAGAGAGAGAGAGAGAGAGAGAGAGAGAGAGAGAGAGAGAGAGAGAGAGAGAGATGCTTAGATAAAGTGTGTCCTATTTCAAAGGGTGTGGCTGTAAGGCCATGCCAGGGCAATGAATCAGACAGCCACTGTATGCCCATTTGTTTTCGCATGTCTCACCCTAGAGATTCTCTGTGGTAGCCTCAATCCCTGGCATTGTAACACTGCAATCATAAAAGCCACTAAGAAATAGATATTCAAATTTGGTAACCAATAGAGTTGATGGTAGCCACTAACCTTCTACTATGGGAATTAACTATATATATATATATATATATATATATATATATATATATATATATATATATATATATATATATATATATATATATATATATATATATATATATATATATATATATATATATATAGTATTTTATATATATATAGCATTTTATGTACAGTGAGGGAAATAAGTATTTAATCACACTGTGATTTTTCAAAATCTCCTGGAGGGGTCTGGAATTTTCAGCATAATTGCAATTCAACTGTGAGAGACAGAATCTAAAAAAAAAACCAGGAAATCACATTATATAATTTTTTTACAATTTATTTGTAAATTACTGTATCAAATAAGTATTTGATCACTTGAGTCAAGCATTTTAAATATTTAGTACAGAAGCCTTTGTTAACAATTACAGAGGTCAAAGGGTTTCTGTAGTTCTTCACCAGGTTTGCACACACTGAAGGAGGGATTTTGCCCACTGATCTTCACTAGATCTGTCAGGTTTCAGGGCTGTCGCTGAGCAACATGGAGTTTCAGCTCCCTCCAAAGATTTTCTATTGGATTTATTTAGATCTGGAGACTGGCTAGACCACTCCAAAACCTTGTTATGCTTCTTACGAAGCCACTCCTTAGTTTTCCTGGCTGTGTGCTTTGGGTCATTGTCATGTTGGAAGACCCAGCCACGACCCATCTTTAATGCTCTGACTGAGGGAAGGAGGTTTTTGCCCAATATCTCACAATACATGGCCGCGTTCATCCTCTCCTTAATAATACTGCACAGTCATTCTGTCCCCTGTGCAGAAAAACTCCCAAGAGCATGATGCTTCCAGCCCCACGCTTCACTGTAGGTCTGGTATTATTGGGATGATACACATCATTCTTCTTCCTCCAAATTCGGTGAATAGAGTTAAGACCAAAAAGTTTTACTTTGGTCTCATCTGACCACAGGACTTTCTCCCATGAATACTCTGGACCATCCAGATGGTCCCTGGCAAACTTCAGATGGGTCTTGACATGGGCTAACTTAAGCAGGGGAACATTCCGTGCGATGCATGGTTTTAAAACATGACATCTTACTGTATTATTGATAGTACCCTTGAAAACGGTGGTCCTAGCTCTCTTCACGGCATTGATCAGCTCCTCCCGCATAATTCTGGAATGATTATTAATACCCCACAAGGAGAGATCTTTCGTGGGGCCCCAGTCTGAAGGACATTGACAGTCATCATGAGCCTCTTCCATTTTCTGACAATTGCTCCAACAGTTGCTCTTTCTTGGCAATTGCCCTGTAGCAGTTTCAGCTTTCTGAAAGTCTACAATTTCATCGCTACTAAATTAGAATCATGAGCAGAGTGTAGCTGGACTATTTTAAAGCAAAATAACAGGTCTTTGAGGGTCAGAAATTTGGCTGAAAAGCAAGTGATCAAATACTTATTTCACACAGTAATTTACAAATAAATTGTTAAAAAGTCATACAATGTGATTTCTGCATTTTTATTTTTAGATTCTGTCTCTCACAGTGGAATTGCACCTATACTGAAAATTCTAGACCCCTCCATGATTTCAAGTAGGAAATCTTGAAAAATCACAGCGTGATTAAATACCAATTTCCCTCACTGTATATATATATATATATATATATATATATATATATATATATATATATATATATATATATATATATATGAAAACTATATATCTGAAATTGCCTTATAATATCAACATTTTTCTCAGGCTCCTATGTCTTGATTTAGTAATTTCACTTTTATGGCAAGGAATAGGTTAATTTTATTGCTTTTAATATGAAATAACTGAACATAAACATAAGAGGCTGAGAAAAATGCTCATTGCAGAAGAAAATTCCAGATGGCACTTAGAGGTTTTTGCATCTGAACTCTTCATATATTCATTCATTCATTCATTTTCTTGTCGGCTTTGTCCCTTGCGGGGTCGCCACAGCGGAATGAACCGCCAACCTATCCAGCACGATTTTTACGCAGCGGATGCCCTTCCAGCCGCAACCCATCTCTGGGAACCTCTTCATATATATATAAACAAATAAAAAAAAACACAAAACATATAACTATTAATGACAAATCCAGAGAGCCAAAATTTACTTTGAATTGATCTGCTTTTCCCACACTATAAAAAGTGATTGGTTACTTTACAGTTATGCTCACATATTTTGCGTCCTACATAGAATAAAAAATGCATGCAGGTTTTAAACAACATGAAGGTAAGTAAATGATGACAACTGTTTGAATGAATGTACCTTCATGTGGAGTTTCTAGCAGTGCCGAACTAACAACTTTTATATTTACTATTCCAGATTTGAAACACTGTATAGAAAGACTGTAAAGATGAAGTGAGCTCTTTTGCCAGCAATAATGTTATTATTATAACTGAATAATGTAAATGGGATTAAATTCCTGCTATGCCATTTTTAGACATTTATGTGAGAGAAAAAAACAGAGGTTAAAGTTCACCTAACTTGATCTTCCTAGAGGCCATTCTTAATGAAGTTCATGTGACTGTCTTTGTCCAAGTCATGTTCATTGAGTTAAATCTGCTATTTATTCAGATTTTTTGTTTTGGAATTATGTGGCCTTTTTGATAACTCTGAGAGTTTTATGTTTGATACTAATAACTAAAACTATTTGTCCATTTTTTTAAATGGCTGTTTTGTTTTTTAGGCTATTTATTCCTTGTCTTGGCGACATGGTGGCACAGTGGGTAGCGCTATCGCCTCACAGCAAGAAGGTCACTGATTCAAGCCCCGGCTCGGTCAGTTGGCATTTCTGTGTGGAGTTTGCATGTTCTCCTCGTGTTCGTGTGGGTTTTCTCCGGGTGTTACGGTATCCCCCACAGTCCAAAGACATGCAGCATAGGTGAACTGAATTAACTAAATTGGCTGTAGTGTGTGTGTGTATGTGAATAAGTGTGTATGGGTGTTTCCCAATGCTGGGTTGTGGCTGGAAGGGCATCTGCTCCGTAAAACACATGCTGGATAAGTTGGCGGTTCATTCCGCTGTGGTAACCCAATTAATAACGGGACTAAGCTGAAAAGAAAATGAATGAATGAATCCCTTATCTTTCGTTCCCTTTGTGTACCTATACCAACACTCCCACTTCCCAAATCCACTTGGTAGAATATAGCAAGCTCAGTTTTATTCAATGCTTATATTGTTTCAGTGTCACATTATATAAAAGCAGATCTGGGACGGCACCTTCTAAGCAATTAGCCAATTAGCCAAATTGTGTAAAACACAGGGGGGTCTAATAAAGCAGAGATTATAGGCTGTGATGTCTGTGTTCATTAGCACATCTGAGAATTACAAACACAGATAGAGATAAACAGAGATAAAGTTGTAATGCCTGTGTGATTCATTGATAAAAGTAATTATCTACATGGATGAGCAAATTTTAATTTTCTATATTGCTTTAGGAGGAAGGGAGGTGACATTTAGTAAAATCATTTTTCATGACCATTATGAGATAACATTTGATGTGAGTCTGTGTAAAAAATACATAAAATAAATAATAATAATACAATAAGTTTTATTTTTATTTATTATATATTTGTATTGTTATTTTATGGAAAATGCTCTAAATAACTATATTTATGTTAGATTTGAAAGAAATTTCATAAGTGATAAAAATATGTTTTACTCAAACTCACAATTTTCATTTTGAAGTTTGTTTGTTGTTGTTGCAACAAGTAAATCCAGAGAAATTGAGAATGTTCAAGTAGCCTAGTCACTCTTTTTCTTTCTCTCTCCATGTTATATAGCTGTATAAAACGTTGAAACGTGGTCTCTATTAGTTTCCCACCACCCAGCATAGGCTATAGACTCAGCACGAGTTGTGTGAAAAAAATGAATGACATGAAGGAAATCGTTATTATTTTTTAACGACGTTAAAATCCCCAAGATACGCTCGAATAACCAGAAGAATGCAGAATAATGACGAAAAACGAAGCCCGGGGCTGTATTAGCAGGTAGAGGCAAGGCGGAGGAGGGTGGAGAAGCAGAGGAGGGACGTAAGAGATTCCTCCCTTATAGACATCCACAACCCCACCAGACGCGGGCTGAGTCTCATCTCTAAAGCCAGAACTCACACAAACTGAACCCGAACACAGACATGGGACCTTACAGGACTTTAACCTTACCGCTTCTCAGTTTGTTGGGATTGACGCTGATCTCCGCCTTCAACCTGGACACAGTCAACGTTATCAGGAAAACGGGAGATGCCAACAGCTTGTTCGGGTTCTCCATGGCCATGCACCGACAACTCAGACCAGCTGATAAAGAATGTAAGCATTTATTTGGTCATTGTTGCAATCCAAGGCTTCCAGATTTGCAGCAGGCAGAATCCGTAGTCTACTTTTTGCTTCAACAGTCGATTGTTTTAGCTGTAAAAACTATACACTATATATTATAGCCTACAATTGTATTCCATTTTGTTTACATAACTTTATTGCCTGTAGGCTATGTAGAATACTAATGGTTTCCTCATAATTAATGATTATTGACACCTGAAGACGTCGCGCTTCACTACACAACACTAACGTTACAAGCAAGTGCATTAGATAAGGTGACCCTTGCATATTTTTGCATTTTAGGTTTACTAACACATTATTTACTCTAAAATAAATATTTACATTATTCACCTGTAATCTTCATGGATCGTCAGGTTCTATTCGTGAACGACTGATTCACATGAGTGGAGATCTAGACTAAATGATTCGAACCGAATAACTCATGACTCAAATAGTCTATTGAGTTTTTTTTTTAAACAAAGCCACATGGAATTAAACTTGAAGTGTTAGGCTTGGTATGACTTTTGTCCTTTTTAAGGGTTGCTATTGTAATTGCATGGAAAATACATTATTAAAGTTGAAAATTCTGTCATCATTCACTCATCTTCCACTTGTTACAATCCTTCCAAATAGTATTTCATGTTTCTATACTTAGCCAAAGGCTTTTTTTTTTGTTTACTGTAATAAGGAAATGTTATATTTTTTTTGGCTAAACTATCCCTTTCAAACTTTCATGTGTCATAAAAGATTTGAGGGTACAGTATGACTTAATGGAGAATTTAATTTCGAATTCTTTGTTATGCAATGAACAGCAGTGCACCAGAATGATGTTTTAGAATAACAACTGCATGAGCACAGCATGAACTGCATGAAGACATCTGCTAAAATCCACAACAACTCAGAAGTTATGTCATTTCAGGGCATAACTTTAACCACCCAGAACTGTGCCCATTACTTGGAAAAAAAAGTTTGAATGAATATTTAGCTTTAGTGAGCTCTTCATAAATGTTTGTTCTCCTTTTCTTTGCACTGTGATGTCTGGTCTTCTTCATCCTTTAATTTTCCTCTTTGACCTCAAGCAGTGACTAAGATTAGATGGTATCAGTGGGGACCTTTAGCACCTAATTGAGAGCCACATACTCAAGAAAGTACTTCTAGTATACCTTTTAATTCATCTATAGTCTTGACAGTTTGGTGGTTCACTAAAAACAAAACAAAACAAAAAAAACCTGTGTTGCCCATGGCAGCGTCAGACACGCATTGTAATTTTCTAGCCTTACACGCAAGTGAAAGAATGTGTGCAGAAGCCTGTAACTCACTACTGCCGTCAACCCTGGCAGCTCAAGATAGAGACCGCCAGGACTGACCTCATGTTTATCCTGCAGAGACCAAGTCCACCAGTTATGCAAGAAGCTGATGTTGAGTTTTAGTGTAACTGCACAGATGTGCATTCTGTTAATCGCACAAGAGCCAAATACTCATAGTACCACAATGCTGAGTTTGATGAGTAATCAAGACTACCACATAAACAAAACTGCAGAAAAGCAGAAAAAAAAATCAATTAAGAATATTATAGGAGACACTTAATTTGAAAATTAAAGTTTACTCATCCTCATATGGTTCCAAACTTATAAGTTTCTTTTTTTCTGTAGAACACAAAAGAAGTTATTTTGAAAAATGTTACAAACCTAAGTAATACTTCAGTTTAAATCACAATTCACGGTATTAACAGACTATTAACTAAAATAGGCAGCACAGTGGTTAAATGGTTAGCACTGTCACCTCACAGCAAGAAGGTTGCTGGTTTGAATCCTGGCTGGGCCAGTTGGCATTTCTGTGTGGAGTTTGCATGTTCTCCCCGTGTTGGCGTGGGTTTCCTCTGGGTGCTCCGGTTTTCTCCACAGTCCAAAGACATGCGATATAGGTGAGTTGAATAAACTAAATTGTCCATATTGTATGAGTGTGTATTTGAATGAGAGTGTATGGGTGTTTCCCAGTACTGGGTTGCGGCTGGAAGGGCATCAGCTGCATAAAGCATATGCCCGAATAGTGGGCTGTTCATTCCGGTGTGGTGACCTCTGAAATAGAGACTACGGAAATTGAATGAATTCATGAATAACTAACCGCTAGCTTAATAAACTACTAATTAGCTGTTTATTAAGGAAGTTGTTGGGTAGGATTTGGGATGTAGAATAAGATCATGCTTTATAATAACTAATGAACAGTTAATAATAGGCAGACAAAAAGCCAGTAGACAAAAGCATGGATTGTGACCTAAACTAAAGTGTTACCTGCAATCATTGACTTCCATAGTAGGAAAAACAAATACTATGGAAGTAAATGGTTACAGGTTTTCAGCATTTTTCAAAATATCTTCTTTTGTGTTCAAGAAAAGAATGAAACTCAAACAGGTTTGTGAATTTTCAGTTTTGGTTGAAGCATCCGTTTAATGCGTCCTGTAATTTAAACAACTTTGGTTAGCAGATACACAATTTTAGTAAGACAAACTGTAGTGTATTAGCAAAGCTCACATTGTGCAACCCCTTTCAGCTAAATTGTGCAATTTATATAACGGCATTTGATTTTTATGGATTTATGATGGATTTCAAGTATTTCAAACCACACCCAGTGCAGTGTATAAAAGTGTTTTTTTTTTGTTTGTGTGCGCGCATTGACTCATATCCTCAGAGTGTATCATAGGCTTGGCAGACTGACTGGCTGTGTTGAAACACAACAAATGTGCTTGTCAAGTAACACATGCCCTACAGGTGTGTGAATGTGTGGAGGTGATTCACATTACTGCAGGCCAAGGCAGGGCAGTATGTGTGTGTGTGTGTTGGGGGAGTGTAGCATTGATGTAAAATTCCTTGGCTTGTCAGAGCTGTCAGGACGGAGCTTCTACCTGGTACTTTAGGCAGTGTATGCATGTTTGTCTGGCAAGTTAGTACTCCTTTTGTTCTCATGTGATAGTCAAACACAATTTTTGGAAGGAGTAGCATAGCCATAATAAGTGATTCCATTGTTCATGCTTGTGTTCTTGCTACAAAAAATACATAATGCTGATAATAACAAGGCATTTGGAAATCAAATTATCTTTGGCAAGCAACCTCATATGCACAGACACTGACTACTTTGAGGTACAGTTGCAATCAGAATTATTGAACCCCCTTTGAATTTTTTTTCTTTTTTAAATATTTCCCAAATTATGTTTAACAGAACAAGGAAATTTTCACAGTATGTCTGATAATATTTTTTCTTCTGGAGAAAGTCTTATTTGTTTTATTTCGGCTAGAATAAAAGCAGTTTTTAATTTTTTAAAACCCATTTTAAAATCAAAATTATTATCCCCTTTATGCTATTTTTTTTTCGATAGTCTACAGAACAAACCATTGTTATACAATAACTTGCCAAATTACCCTAACCTGCCTAGTTAACCTAATTAACCTAGTTAAGCCTTTAAATACTTTAAGCTGTATAGAAGTATCTTGAAAAACATCTAGTCAAATATTATTTACTATCATCATGGCAAAGAAAAAATAAATCAGTTATTAGAAATGAGATATTAAACCTATTATGATTAGAAATGTGTTGAAAATGAACAGGGGGGTTAATAATTCAGGGGGACTAATAATTCTGACTTCAACTGTATATATATATATATATATATATATATATATATATATATATATATATATATATATATATATATATATATATATATATATATGTATATATTTATATATATATATATATATATATATATATATATATATATATATATATATATATATATATATATATATATATGTATATGTATATATATATATATATATATATATATATATATATATATATATATATATATATATATAAAACAGTACAAAAAATTATACATTATTAATTAGTTATTTCAGAGTTTATTGTATTTTCTTCTTTTGTGAATATATAAATTTAATGAATAAATAACAGATTATGCAATTTTGTGATAACCTGTCTCTCTGAAAACCTGAAAAGTAAAAGACTGATGCTATTATATATATTATTTTTCTCTGATAAAAAATTTATTATTAATTATTATTTTTTTAATTAATTATTATTATTTTTAAGTACCCTGCAGTCTCAACTTGTCTGTATTATTCTATGCGAAATGATCTAATTGTAAAAGAAAACATGTATAATACTGGGAAATGCTAGGGCAGCAAGTGTGCCAATTCAGGGGGCAGAACTTGGCAGACGTTTTATGATCTAAGCTCTCACTGAACCTGAACTCAAATCTTGGCACCAGCAATTGATTGGTTTTGACTTGCCAGTACTCAGCTGAAGCTGTCTGGACTGGTGGTGCTTTAATAATGGGACTAGTTTCATAAGCTCATTGCAACACTTTCTTTACATCTGTTTTGGAATATTTAGTCAAAATGGCATCCACCAAGTTTTCCATACAGCATCCTGGATGAGATTGAAGGATTGCCTACTCACCTTTATATCAACAACTGTGCTAAAAGAATGGCTTTAAACTTCGCCAGTTTATTTTCATTTCAACCGCCAACTTATCCAGCATATGTTTTACACTGTGGATGCCCTTCCAATTTCAATTTGGCCAATTTAGTGTATTCAATTCACCTATGCTGCATGTCTGGACTGGGGAAACCGGAGCACCCTGAGGAAACCCACGCGAACATGGGGAGAACATGTAAACTCCACACAGAAATGCCAACTGACCCAGCTGGGACTCGAACCAGTGACCTTCTTGCTGTGAGGCGATAGTGCTAATCACTAAGCCACCGTGTCACCTTTGCCAGTTATACTATACATTTCTTCATTCATTTTCTTTTCGGCTTAGTCCCTTTATTAATCAGGGGTCGCCACAGCGGAATGAACCGCCAACTTATCCAGCATATGTTTTTCTGCAGCGGATGCCCTTTCAGCTGCAACCCATCACTGGGAAACACCCATACAGTCTCATTCACACACATACACTATGGACAATTTAGCTTACCCAATTCACCTGTACTGCATGTCTTTGGACTTGTGGGGGAAACCAGAGCACCTGGAAGAAACCCACACGAACGCGGGGAAAACATCCACACAGAAATGCCAGCTGATCCAGCCGAGGCTCGAACCAGCAACCTTCTTGCTGTGAGGCGAGTGTGCTACCCACTGCGCCACCGCGTCACCCAGTTTTACTATAAGTTTATAGGGTCCCACTTTATATTAAGTGTCGCTTATACCTGTGAACTTACATGGTATTTAGATGTGTAAGTAGTATGTAACTACAGTGTATGTACACACTGGTACAGAGTATTTACTTGTGTATACTGGTGTAACTACACTCATGTAACAACCAACTGAATAGTATGTGTAAGTACAAATGTGTAACAGGACATTGGTAACAACACTAGGAAAGTACACATCTGTAACAAGAATTATGTAAGTGCATTGTGTAACAACAATATGTACTTGCAGATGTTTTCCCACTTCCACACCTGTTTGCAGATCATGTACTTGTGAACACTGTACGGCTGCATTAGAAGGTTTCACCTTGTGATACAAGTGTACTTGCATGGTAAATCCACAGGATCCACTCAATATAAAGTGTAAAATGGTCACAAATTACTGTTCATACATTCATTCATTTTCTTTTCGGCTTAGATGGGTTGCAGCTGGAAGGGCATTCACTGTGTAAAACATATGCTGGATAAGTTGGCGGTTCATTCCGCTGTGGCGACCCCAGATTAATAAAGGGACTAGGCCGAAACGAAAATGAATTTTATTTTAAACTTTATATTGTGGACTGTTCCTGTGGAGTTACCATGTAACTACACTGTTATTAAAGTGTTGCATAGAAGATATTTCTGCAAGTTACACAGTAATTTGTGACCATTTTACACTTTATATTAAGTGGACAGTTCCTGTGGAGTTACCATGTAAGTACACTGGTATCACAAGGTGAAACCTTCTAATGCAGCATTAGTTCTGCCATACAGTGTTCACAAGTGCATGATCTGCAAACAGGTGTGGAAGTGGGAAAACATCTGCAAGTACATATTGTTGTTACACAATGCACTTACATAATTCTTGTTACAGATGTGTACTTTCCTACTGTTGTTACCAATGTCCTGTTACACATTTGTACTTACACATACTATTCAGTGGGTTGTTACATGAGTGTAGTTACACCAGTAATACAAAAGTAAATACTATGTAAACGTGTGTACATACACTGTAGTTACATACTACTTACACATCTAATTACCATGTAAGTTCACAGGTATAAGCGACACTTAATATAAAGTGGGACCGTTTATAGACTATAAGTTTATAGACTATTTATAAACTAATTTCGAGAGGATCACATGCTTATGATTGCTTGCAGCTGGTCCCGCATTATCCAATTTATGATTCACCAATCAGACGATTCCTAAGCCAAATACCCTAAGTTCCATATAACAGCCATCTTCATTTTGAAGAATCCCCCCTTCCACCCCTACTTCTCCTCCTTTGGTGGCATGGTGGCCCAGTGGTTAGCACTGTTGCCTCACAGCAAGAAGTCACTGGTTCTAGTCCTTACCAAGCCAGCTGACGTTACTGTGCGGAGTTTACACATTCTCCCTGTGCCCACATGGGTTTCCCCTGGGTTCCCCGGTTTCCTCCCACCGACCAAAAACATGCAATTTAAGCTAACTGACTAATCCAAATCGGCATCATAGACATGCTTCTAGTAAGTAGTTATCTCTTAAGAGCAATCGCTGTCTGTTCATTAGCTTCTACAGCAGGGAAGTTCTCAAGATCTTCCTGAGCTCAAACTCCCCTCTCATTTTGCAAACGGGAGGGAGCCCTAGGCTCGAGGATCTTATGAGCTCAGGGATCTCTCCCGGGACAGCCTGCCAAACAAAATTTATAATCAATCATCAACTAAGTGTGAACTCTTAAAACAATTAAAAACTCTAAATGATAAAATAAATGACAATTTCAGAAAACTCCCTGCAGCCAGAGTTCATTTAATGTTTTACTTTTATGCTTTTTATGGCATTCAGTAACACTCAGACATGGTGAGGGATGCATGTAGTTCAAAATCACGCATTTTTGCAATCGGAATCCTTCCTTTTGAAATCCGATCTCAAGTGGTCTCGGGAGACACGTTTGAAGATGCATGTTGTGGGGGCAGGGGTCTTTATCAACTATTACTAATTTGCTGTGTAAGTTATTTTAAAGGTTTCAATAGGTGTCTAGTGTTTCCTTGGCATGTGCTCCAGCAATTGTAACCAAACTTTAATCTGATTTGGCTTTGACAAATGACTGAACAATGTAGCCACCAAAAACACATTCAGTATTATCTACAATAATATACTGGCCCACATCCTAGAGTGCAATGGGTCCAGTCGGCATGGAAATGGGCTACCTTTCCTTCCTGTGATTCTCTTTGCTTCCTGTACAGGAGTAGGCATGAAGCTTGAGCTGAATTTGTACGTCAGTAAGAATAACAGGTAATGGTCTTATACTTTAGTCAGAATATATTGCACTGCCCATTGAGAAAAGTTTCAAGTGTTTTTAACCCATAAATTGTTTTATGCCAGTCTCACTGTTGTGCCAGATTCACACCTTAATGAGAAACTTCAACAGTGCTGTGTGTTAAAGAGTGCTCATGGCAAGTCAATGTGGCTCTTTCTACATCTTTTATTATTATTATTATTATTATTATTATTATTATTATTATTATTATTATTATTATTATTATTATTATTATTATTATTATTTTAGTTTACTTTACAATGTAACAATGGCTATAAACCAATTTAAAGACACCATAAAATATAGGCCATGATATGCAGCAAAGAGTTTTAATAAAATACATACTGCTTTGGCATTTAAATACATTTTTAATTTGCGAGGAAACATTATATATTGGGAAGAAAAATTATTAACATTTTCTCATAGATTGTAATTCATGGGCATTTTCCATATATTTGCTTCAAATGTTATCACTTGATTGAATGGACACTAGGGAGTGCAGAATTATTAGGCAAGTTGTATTTTTGAGGATTAATTTTATTATTGAACAACAACCATGTTCTCAATGAACCCAAAAAACTCATTAATATCAAAGCTGAATATTTTTGGAAGTAGTTTTTAGTTTGTTTTTTAGTTTTAGCTATTTTAGGAGGATATTTGTGTGTGCAGGTGACTATTACTGTGCATAATTATTAGGCAACTTAACAAAAAACAAATATAAACCCATTTCAATTATTTATTTTCACCGGTGAAACCAATATAACATCTCAACATTCACAAAAATACATTTCTGACATTCAAAAACAAAACAAAAACAAATCAGTGACCAATATAGCCACCTTTCTTTGCAAGGACACTCAAAAGCCTGCCATCCATGGATTCTGTCAGTGTTTTGATCTGTTCACCATCAACATTGCGTGCAGCAGCAACCACAGCCTCCCAGACACTGTTCAGAGAGGTGTACTGTTTTCCCTCCTTGTAAATCTCACATTTGATGATGAACCACAGGTTCTCTATGGGGTTCAGATCAGGTGAACAAGGACGCCATGTCATTAGCTTTTCTTCTTTTAGACCCTTTCTTGCCAGCCACGCTGTGGAGTACTTGGACGTGTGTGATGGAGCATTGTCCTGCATGAAAATCATGTTTTTCTTGAAGGATGCAGACTTCTTCCTGTACCACTGCTTGAAGGTGTCTTCCAGAAACTGGCAGTAGGACTGGGAGTTGAGCTTGACTCCATCCTCAACCCAAAAAGGCCCCACAAGCTCATCTTTGATGAGACCAGCCCAAACCAGTACTCCACCTCCACCTTGCTTGCGTCTGAGTCGGACTGGAGCTCTCTGCCGTTTACCGATCCAGCAACGGGCCCATCAAGACTCACTCTCATTTCATTAGTCTTGAGATATTTCTTGGCCCAGTCTTGACGTTTCAGCTTGTGTGTCTTGTTCAGTGGTGGTCGTTTTTCAGCTTTTCTTAGCTTGGCCATGTCTCTGAGTATTGCACACTTGTGCTTTTAGGCACTCCAGTGATGTTGCAGCTCTGAAATAGGGCAAAACTGGTGGCAAGTGGCATCTTGGCAGCTGCACGCTTGACTTTTCTCAGTTCATGGGCAGTTATTTTGCGCCTTGGTTTTTGGTTTGGTTTTTCCACACGCTTGCGACCCTGTTGACTATTTTGAATGAAACGCTTGATTGTTCGATTATCACACTTCAGAAGCTTGGCAATTTTAAGAGTGCTGCATCCCTCTGTAAGATATCTCCCTATTTTTGACTTTTCGGAGCCTGTCAAGTCCTTCTTTTGACCCATTTTGCCAAAGGAAAGGAAGTTGCCTAATAATTATGCACACCTGATATAGGGTGTTGATGTCATTAGACCACACCCCTTCTCATTACAGAGATGCACATCACCTAATATGCTTAATTGGTAGTAGGCTTTCGAGCCTATACAGCTTGAAGTAAGACAACATGCATAAAGA
This sequence comes from Danio kyathit, assembly GCA_903798195.1. NCBI lineage: Eukaryota > Metazoa > Chordata > Actinopteri > Cypriniformes > Danionidae > Danio > Danio kyathit. The sequence goes on from LR812519.1 coordinate 39,677,628, forward strand.
GGATGATGTGGTCAAAATACTCATTTGCCTAATAATTCTGCACTCCCTGCATTTGTGGTTATCAGTTGATAGATATGGGCCAGTAGGGAGATCTGTTTTTACATTACTGTGACGGTTGGGTTTAGGCTTGGGGTAGGGGTAGACGTTAATAAAATACAATTAATGTGAAATGTAATAAATATTACAAATAATTTTTGTTAACTTCCGGCTGCAGCCGTATGTGATAAATAGCTGATTAACCATGTGAATGGACCCTACTGGTCCATATCTATCAGCTGATGACCACTGATAACGTCCATTCAATCAAGTGATAACATTTGAATCGGCTGTTCAGATTCAGTTTCAGATTGCTTGATTTCAGATTAGACCTTCATCTCTTTTTCAATTAAGTGACAACTAAGTGATCATTATTAATAGTTAAAAAAACAATGTATAGACCATATAAATATGGTGATGTCATTGAACATTTCCTGCTTGCTGTCAAACTATTTCATATCTGTAACAGGAGGCAATCCAATCACCTTAACGTTAGAACAGCTGTCATAACATTATTTATCAATATGTAGAACTTTTTGTATTCTTGAATGCTATGGAAATTAAAAAAAATATATAAAACAGGTAATATGTTAGGACCATTTTTATGGTTTACATCCCTCAAAATGGTCTATAATATTTATAGAAAAAAATAAATGCATAACAGAAATGGTAATGGCAGCTCATTACCCAGTTTAGTACTGTGATTTACATGAAAAAGCAAACAAACAATATATAGTTTCAAACTACTAAATATCCCTAAAAAAGTCACTTTGTTGAACTTTTCAACATCAAAAGCCACCAGAGCAGGCCCCATAGTGTAATTCTAAAGCAAAAATAAATGAATACATTTTATAAATTTAAATAAATATTGATATATATTTTTTAATATACTGTATATTTAGGAAATATCAAACTACTACCCATTAATCAAACTACTGAACACAAATATTATCTTTATCACATTTAAAGTGACCCCCCCCCCCCCCCCCCCCCCCCAAAAAAAAAAAAAAAAATTAAATTCTCTCATTATTTACTCATTCCCATGTCTTTACTTTCAAGACACAAGTTAATATTTACTGAAATAATAGAGATTGTTGAATCGTCAATGCAAGTCCATTTCTAAAGATTAAAAGAATATAAACCTTTAACACAAATGTTTCATATATATGAGGACTTGTTTTTTTTATTTAAACTGTGTAGTATCATTTCAAAAATCAGTCAGGCAATAAATTGACTCGAGTTTCTTTCCATTTAAAGATCTTTACTGAATTTTCAAGAAACTGTGTTGCTTTCTTTCTTTCTTTCTTTCTTTCTTTCTTTCTTTCTTTCTTTCTTTCTTTCTTTCTTTCTTTCTTTCTTTCTTTCTTTCTTTCTTTCTTTCTTTCTTTCTTTCTTTCTTTCTTTCTTTCCTAATTCGTAATATAACTTAAAACAGTCCAATAAGGCCGGAGCAAACCATTACAAACAAAAGAGTAGGGTTGAAATCAACAAATGTACACAACTGAACATATCAACATGTGTAAACTGTACATGAATCAGAGCACCATTAATAAATTATATTAAATCAAATTATGGCTCTTACAGACTGTTATTAACATACCCCCCCCCCCCCCCCCCCCCCCCCCCCCCCCCCCCCCCCCCCCCCCCCCCCCCCACACACACACACAGACACACACACACACACTCAGAGTACACCAAATGTAGTCAACATCAAGTGACACATGAACACAAACCTCAATAAGTTTTGTGTGTCAAGTAAGCATGCGCATTCTTTTAACTATACATGATGGGCTTTATGTATGGCTATTTAATGCTGTAGTAGTTTACAGTATCTGTAACATCTCCATCCTATGATGAGTGGCCTATTAATGTTTTGAACAGTAGCCTATTGAGGCATGGAGAAAGATCAAACTCTCAGAATATCAAAGCCACCCACTCCTTGTTTTCTGTCAAGCCCTGTGAATTTCAATGATGGCCGAGCTCTGTCCAGCACAATATTTTCGGAATGTCTACTCTATGTATGCAATAAAGTATCATTGCCCTAAGGGAGTTCGAAAATCTTGTTCTCTGGCAGCACCTTTGTTGTGCACAGTAGGTCAGGTAATATCACTTTGCACTCTGTATCTTTAAGCCTGGAGTCTCTGAAATCTTTGAGGCACATCTGGAGCTGTAATTCAGCTGCTGTCAGTTTGTAATGTGAACCATGACACACCAAACCTCTTGCACCATAGCAATGGCCTCCTCTGTAGATTCTTTCAAACATCATTGCTTAGCATTCCGTACTAAATTATGATAGGGTGTTTAAAATAGTTTTAGCTACTACAATATGACCTCAATTTACTGCTTCTGAAAAAAAGCTGTTTAATTCAGTAAACATGTGTTGAGTTGGATTTTAGGCAAAATATGCAGATGATGTTTTGAATTGAAGATGAAGAAGAGTTCATGCCATGTTGCAATTACCTTTAAGTAATTGTCTACATATTAAATTCTGTGATTGTCTTGTAAATTGTTTAGATATTACAATCATTATTTCTGTGATCTTAACTAAAGTTCCAAGTACAGTTTTGTTGGTAATGACAGCAAAAAGGACCACTACTCACTCTACACAAAAAACATTAAAAATTGTATTTATTTTAATTTATTTTCTTGACAAAATATCTCTCTTTGAAATAACTTTCTATTAGAGTCAGATTAAATAATAAAATATTAAAACAACAAAACAAAACATTTTCTTTTTCTTCCATTCATTTATAATTTACCAACTTGCAGTCAGCAAAAACTGACAATTGAAAAATACAAACACGTTTATCTATAAAAACATATATTCTAAATGTGCATGCTGTATATTGGATTGTCTTGGATTAGGAATTATTACATTTTGTAAGATCAAAAAATTTATTATAACACTGGTCAGGGTGAAGTGGCATAAAAAGTATACTGTAGAGCAGGGGTCAGAAACTCTTTTTTTAGAATATATATATATATATATATATATGTGTATGTATGTATATATTAATAAATATACATACAACGGCCACTTTATTAGGTACATCTTACTAGTAGAGGGTTCCTTTTGCCTTCAGAACTGGCTTAATCCTTTGTGGCATAGATTCAACACGATACTGAATATATTCCTTAGAGATTTTGGTCCATATTGACATGTCGGCTACACATCTATGATGTGAATCCAATGGGTGCTCTATTAGATTGGGTTCTGGTGACTGTGGGGGCCATTTGAGTACAGTGAACTCATTGTCATGTTCAAGAAACCAGTCTGAGATGATTCACGCTTTATGACATGGTGCATTATCCTGCTGGAAGTAGCCATCAGAAGGGATTGACATGGTCAGCAACAATACTCGGGTAGGCTGTGACATTGACACGATTCTCAATTGGTACTAATGGGCCCAAAGTGTGCCAAGAAAATATCCCCCACAGCATTACATCATCACCACCAGCCTGAACCATTGATACAAGGCAGGATGGATCCATGCTTTCATGTTGTTGATGCCAAATTCTGACCCTACCATCAGAATGTCACAACAGAAATTGAGACTCATCAGACCAGACACTTTAGGTCACTTAAATCAACTTTCTTCCCCATTCTGATGCTCGGTTTGAACTGCAGCAGATCGTCTTGACCATGTCTACATCCCTACATGTTGCTGCCATGTTTGCACTTTGACAGGTGTACCAAATAAAGTGGCCGGTGAGAGTATATTAATATATATAACTATTATGTTCATGCACAACTCAAAAATAAACAAATATGAAGCATAACGTGTCGAGCAAGTCCATGAATGAAGAAAGAAGAACAATATACTTTAATTTTTTTTCGCCATCACCAATCATGAATGATGTCTGAATTTATGTGCAAGAGGTTACCATAGAAATGTAAGTTGTTTGCTGTTTATTGGTGTCGCGGTTCAAGTTTATCCACAGTGGAGCACACGCGCATTGATCAAAATGTCCTTTTATTGTAAACTGAGTTCTTATTCATTATGCTGTAAAAAATTACAATAAAAAAGGGAATTGTATTTTCAATACGAAGCTGATTTGTAGTAACGGTTATCATTTTTTAAACTGTAAAATATTATTGAAGGGAGACAGCTGGAGAGCCACGTATTTTTGGTCAAAGAGCCACATGTGGCACACGAGCCATCAGAGTATTGTGTCGCTTGCAACCATTTTGGTTGTTTACATGATGTCACAATCAAATAGAAGCTTTTACAAAATTCTGAGTTGTAATTACATATTTGAAAAACATGGACAAGTTGGAAACTAGTAATTACTGTAATTTTAACATGAACAACTGAAATGCACCATAATATTTAGCTCGCCAGATTCAACATATTGGCACCAGTGCCAAACACTCTTACCTCTTTCATGTCTGGTGTTCTGCCATTTTTCAAAAGCAAAATATTTTCATTATAAGAAAATAATACAGTTGAAAATACAGAACAGATAAAAACAGACTGTATTTTTTATCATCTATTGTGCTATATTCCAAAAAATCCTAAAGAAAACATATGTTGTTTTATGAACCAGTTTGTTGAAATCAGTAATTAATCAAATTAATAATAAATAAGTAAATAATCAGTTTAATCCCAGGAGTAGAAATGCTCTTGCAAATACATCACAAGATCAGAAGGATAAACCTTTTTCTGTATTTTGAAAACAGATACAGTATGAAATGCTTTAGAAGTCAAGACCATTTGTTCTTTTAAAAAGTTATTACTTTATTGCTTCATTCTCAGTGTTGAGCATTTGACATATTTAACAGATGAGACATAATTCTATGTGTCTGCATCTCTGTGTGCATGATTGAATACCAGTGTCAGACTCAGGCCTCAGGACACATGAAGCACTCTCACTGAATAAGTTCTCAGTAAATTGCAGACTTGTCCTCTCTGTTCTCCCTTCCTCATCCCACATACCCCTTTTCCATTCTATCTTTATGATCTGAAACTTCCGTCTTCTCCCTTCTGTCATGTAGTGGACACATTAGTATTGTTAAAATTGTCAGCTTGTGTAACTGTAAAAACCTAAAACTAAGGCATAAAGCAAAATGATAATGATTAAAAACTATTCAAATTACACTTCCAGTGTCCTAATATACCAAAAAGTAAAATAAATGAATAAAAAAACTATTAAATGGTGTTTTTATTTTATTATTAAAAAAGACAACCCCCCTAAAAACTTTTTGGGAATGTGAGGGGTTGGGGAAAAAGGATAGAATTTATAGCTTGTGCGGTATACAAACTGTGGAGAAAACCTGTAAGCCCTGAGAATTTTAACTTAAAACACTTAACAAAACCTTGAGGTTTTTTTTTTTTTTATTTGACTTTCTCTAATTACTCGAGGACTAATTTCAGCCCGATTTGAAATTACTAGTAAAAATCTTAATAAAAGTAGTGTTGTTAAACAGTATATTTGCATTTTTTGTATCAAATGTTCACTCAGAAAATGTTGTTTGTTGCTTAAACTAAGATGAAACAACACATTCTTAAGATTTTTGTGACAACATAATTGTTTTAATGTTCAATCCACTTAAATTTGTAAAAAGTAATGTTAATTGCTTCGATTATGAGGAACTTTCAATTATGTGGCTTTTTTACAGTGTTGTTAGATAAAGTATATATAAAGTTCCCATAATGAAATCTGAAAGCTTAAAAAAAGTAAATAAATGAGAATCATAGTTACTTGTCTGAAATACTGGAAATATTTAAAATCTAGAATTGAGACGTCACAATTTTCCTTGACAAGCCTTTTAAAGAAACCCCACACACCCCTCCCCAAAATTAAAATGAATCATTGTATTCACTACTCACTTGTTCCAAACCTGTATACTGTACGTTTACTTCTTTTTTTGAACACATTATAAGATATTTTTAAAATTGTGTACACACTTCAATAGTATAGTAGGAAGGATCATTGTGGATGTAAATGACTACTGTCTGGTTTTCATTTTTGGGTGAACTATCCTTTTAACATGCATCATCATCATAAATTAATAAACATCAAACCAGAAATTAAAGCTTTTAAGACTCCAGATGTAATACTGTTTAAATATTGCTAATAAGGACCTGGACTGAGTGTGTTGAAGTTAGCCAAAAACAGGCGTATCCTTGTTGTGCTATTGGCTACATTCCCCAGAGAGTGATTAATGAAGACACATTACATTACCCACAAATCAATAGGGATTTGTCAGAATCGAATGATGTTTATTGGAGTTATCGCAATTCCTTGAAAAATGCAATTCCCTCAGTTTACATAAGTAATGATGGTCCAGCAATAAAGCGTTTAATAATATTTAGGTATTTATTCATTTTGAGAACTATTAGGAGAGTATAAATCAATCCAATCGCACTAGATTTGTTTTACATGCTGCTGATTTTGTATAAATTTGTACAATTTAAGCATGGGGGTCCAAAAGTTATACAAAAAGTATGAACTCATGTATTATTATTGCATGTAAAAAAAATCCTTTGGAAACACACTATATATTGAATAACTGCAAGTTAACTATGTTTATACTGCCAACGCTTTATTAAACTCCTTACCGTTTCAGATTTCTAAATGTAATAATGTGCACCTTTTGTGAAGCTGCTTTGGAATGATAATTATTGTAAAAAGCGCTGTACAAGTAAACTTGAATTGAATTGAACTTGTTACTAATGTAAAATAGCTTCAAATTGGCATAAAAGTGTGTTGGTACAAATATATTTTAATATTATTTTACTAATATCTTTATAAGTATTTCTTATTTTTATAGATAATGTAAATGACTCTCTTTGTTCTTTGTATCCTTGCAGGATGTGTGTAATATATAATGAAGAGATTTTTCTTTTGTTTTGCCTGTGCGTTGCATTAGGTTTAATGTAATCATGAGCATTTTCATCAGATATTTTGATCTGCATGCTCTGGAGATCGCAATGAATAGCAGGTATTCAGTGGCTATTTTTGCCCAACACAGAAAAGTTTGTGTTGCCCTTTGAGAAAAACAGTGCTGTCTCTGTCTGTTTGGAAAATGTGACTCTAAAGCTATTCTCTTTATTGTAATGCAGACACAGAAGAGTCTTGCTCTATATGGTTGTTCACAGAGAGGGGCAAATCAGTGGTTGATGGAATTATCAGTAGATCAAGGCATGAAATGTTTAATTATCAGTTAATGAAGGAATTATATTTTGCAAATAATGGGGAATTTATATGTGTGGACAGTGCAATGTACGATGTAGTCTATTACTGATTACAAACATGATGGAAATTGTATTAAATAATCTATAATCAGATATTTATGACCTGACTTGTTTATTACAGACTTAAATGACATTAAACAACAAACTGTGCATGCCTTTATAGTAACTAAGCAGCTTTTTTACACATAAAAAGATATGAACGCGCTTGATTACGTGATTTTAAGTAAAAGATTTTTAAAAATATTTTTGGAGTTTTGTGTTGCAGACATTATATTTACTTTTGAATTTTGCTTTTGTGTAGATTAATTTTGACAAATGTGTTTTTAACAATATAACAATGTATGTATTTTTTGATATGCTTATTTTGTATAATTATTTAAAAACATAAAAAATAACCCTTTTTAAAAAGTAAATTATTTTCCTGTACAGTGTTGGGGACGGCATGGTGGCTCAGTGGTTAACAATCACCTCATAGCAAGAATTTCGCTGGTTAGAGTTTGCATGTTCACCCGGTTTTAGTGTGGGTTTCCTCCGGGTGCTCCAGTTTCCCCCACAGTCCAAACACATGCGCTATAGGTGACTTGAATAAATTAGGCGTAGTGAATGAGTGTGTGTGTGTGTGTGTGTGTGTGTGTGTGTGTGTGTGTGTGTGTGTGTGTGTGTGAGTGAACGAGTGTGTATGGGTGTTTCCCAGTACTGGGTTTCAGCTGGAAGGGCATCTGCTGTGTAAAACATGTGCCAGGATAGTTGGTGGTTGATTCTGCTGTGGTGACCTCTGAAATAGAGACAAATTTGGTTTGTGGATGGTCAACATATGTTATATTTTTACAATTTTTACAATTTCAGGTGTCAGCCAGTGTCACACTAGATCTAATTCAAAGTTAATCTTTATATATGAATATAATACTGTTGAAGGCAAAAGTAATAGCCCTCCTGTACAGATATGTATCAAATATTTCTGAGGTGATGTTCAACAGAGCAAAGAAATTGTCACAGTATTTTCTGTAATGTTTTTTTGCTTCTTCTGAATATAGTCTTATTTCTTTTAGTTTGACTGGATTAAAATCAGGTTATAAAAAGTCATTATTATTAACCCGTTTAGGGTTTAATAAACTTTAGGCTTAATACTAATATCTTGCAAAATCATCATCTGTTGCTTATTTGAGGCCGAGTCATGGGTGCAACAGTCTCATGATGGAACCCCAGACTTTCCTCTCCCGAGACACTTCCTCCATCTTTCATGGCATTCTCAGGCAAGCCGAGAGACATAGTCTTCCCTGAGTGTCCTGGGTCATCCCAAAAGCATCCTCCCGGTGGGAAAAACTCAGAACACCTCACTAGGCATTCAGGAGACATCTGAAACAGGTGCCTGAGCCACCTCAGAGGCCTTTTCTTGATATGGAGGAGCAGTGACTCTACTCAGAGTTTCTCCCGGGTGACAGAGCTCCTCACCCTATCTCTGAGATACCACACCCTGTAGCAGCACCCATGGACAGGTACATTGACTGTATCGCATGATATGCCTGTCAATCTTACGTTGTCAGGTGCTGATTCACATTCTGCAACCTCACACTCAGCAGCAAACTGCCCTAGTGCATGCTGAAGGTCCATGTCGGCCAAGCAAATAGGACAACATCATCTGCAAATAGCAGATCTTGGAAAATAACTAGTAAAATATTATGTACTGTCATTGTAGCAAAGACTAAAGAAATGAGTTATTAAAAAATTGTAGATTTAAAACTATTGCTTTAAAAATCTTCTCTAATTGAAACAGCACTTACAGTTGAAGTCAGAATTATTAGCCCTCTTTTTGAATTTTTTTTCTTTTTTAAATATTTCCCAAATGATGTTTAATAGAGCAAGAAAATGTTCACAGTATGTCTGATAATATTTTTTCTTCTGGAGAAAGTCTTATTTGTTTTATTTTGGCTAGGATAAAAGCAGTTTTAAATTTTTTATAAACCATTTTAGGTTCAAAATTATTACCCCTTTAAGCTATATTTTTCTACAGAACAAACTATCGTTATACAATAACTTGCCTAAATACCCTAACCTGCCTAGTTAACCTAATTAACCTAGTTAAGCCTTTAAATGTCACTTTAAGCTGTATAGATGTGTCTTGAAAAATATCTAGTCAAATATTATTTACTGTCATCATGGCAAAGATAAAATAAATCAGTTATTAGAAATGAGTTAATAAAACTATTATGTTTAGAAATGTGTTGAAAAAATATTATCTCTGTTAAACAGAAATTGGAGAAGAAAATAAACAGGGGGGCTAATAATTCTGACTTCAACTGTACATTCATTTTTGCTGAAGCTCACTGAATTTGAGTAAAAGCTTCAAAATGAAGTAAGTAAAAGTGATATTTACAGTATAAAGTCTTTCGTGATAAATGCATAACCAGGTTAGTTCATTTGCTTTTATTACTACAAACTTCACGAGGATCAGTGCTGACTGATTTTTTGTTGTTTTGGATAGAGCTTGTTGATTTAATTTATTTATTTATTGGTTATGTGATTGTGATTAGTTAAATGATGGCAGCTGTTTTGAAAATTCAGTTCCTGGAGGGGCGCTGCTGTGCAGAGTTTAGTTCCAACCCTTCTTCAACACACTTACCTGTAGGTTTCAAACAAGGAAGTCTGAAGGACTCAATTAGTTTGATCAAGTGTGTTTAATTAGGGTTAAAGCTAAACTGTGCAAAGCTGTGGCCCTCCAGTAATGTCTTATAGGATGATGTTTAAATGGTTGACACGTGCTATATACACTGTGTTGTTTACTCATTTTTTTGTTACATTGTAAATAGAAAACATATTCATGTCTGCTGATTGTATAAACATGTATTCATATCTGCTGATTTCTTGTGATACGTCTTCTGTTGCATATTTGTTTTCTGCTAAAACAGTAAAATTCATTAGTCTGAAGAATTTATTTGCTTTCTATTTTTTTTAATAACAGCAAAAACACTGAATAATTATAGTAACACGACAATAACTACTACATGATATACCATTAACATGTATGCAGTTTTATGCTGTGAGTAGTAGCAGTACAGTACAGTAATGAGCTGCTAACATTTCTGCCAGTTTTTAATTTGCTGTAAATCAAGATTTACAACTATAAGCAGCATTTACATTTAGTGACCACTTCTGCTCTGTAAAAGCAGTTAGCAATTCCACTGTAAAAACTAACAAACAAACTGTTAAGGTCTTACAGTGCACACAACTACATTTGCAATCAAAATTATTCAACCCCCTGATTTATTAGCCCCCCTGTTTATTTTTTTCCCCAATTTCTGTTTAACGGAGAGAAGATTTTTTCAACACATTTCTAAACATAATAGTTTTAATATCTCATCTCTAATAACTGATTTATTTTATCTTTGCCATGATGACAGTAAATAATATTTTACTAGATATTTTTCAAGACACTTCTATACAGCTTAAAGTGACATTTAAAGGCTTAATTAGGTTAACTAGGCAGGTTAGGGTAATTAGGCAAGTTATTGTATAATGATGGTTTGTTCTGTATACTATTGAAAAAATATATAGCTTAAAGGGGCTAATAATTTTGATTTTAAAATGGGTTTTAAAAAATTAAAAACTGCTTTTATTCTAGCCGAAATAAAACAAATAAGACCTTCTCCAGAAGAAAAAGTATTATCAGACATACTGTGAAAATTTCCTTGTTCTGTTAAACATAATTTGGGAAATATTTAAAAAAGAAAAAAAAATTCAAAGGGGTGCTAATAATTCTGATTGCAACTGTACCTCATACAACTATCCAACCATTAGTTAGTAGTATCTGTGTGGAGTAATAGGACTTGCCATGTACTTTTACTCTTTTTGCACATGTTTTTGTTTAGGGTATTAAGTGGAAATGTAGGTTTTGCTCAGTCAGACTCTTTTTGTTTATGCTCACAAAGAGAACTTGTGTAGCTGAACTCTGTGAAGTGTTGGGATGAATGTTATCGCTGAACCAGTCGATCCAAAGAAAAGAAAAGAGCCTTTCACTCTCATAAATGAAGTGAAATCAGAGATCATTTCAGCAGTGGATGTCCTAGGTTTTCAATGTTTTATTCATAGAAGAAAACATCTTCTCTTGGGTTTTTTCAAAGCCCTGAATGATTGTATGAAGTCTTCCCCCTAATCTGATACACAATGTGAAGGTAATGATCTCAGACAATGGTTTCATTTCAGTGTGGGCTGTTGAATCTGCATTGTTTCTACTGAGAATCCTACACAGATAAATAGAAGATAATAATAAATTGCTTTACATAGTTTTAAGCCATTTACTTATTCAGAATGTCTGCAGCATTTGACTGCTCAACTACAATTGAAACTTTGTACAAAGATGGCACCTGTAGTTTTTACATGGACACGTTGAAAATTAGCTGATCAGAGAGGAACCTTCACTTATTCCCAGTTGTATTCTTTGAAAATGTGTATGTTTTTGTCATCTATTAATATTGTTACTTCTTTTGTTATTTGAACTACTTCTGTTGTCATAGAATGTCTAGTTATTCATTTGTAAATTGCTTTAATGTATAGAAATAAAGTTAAAAAAGCTATAACAGCACATGCTATTACCATGTAATTAACAGATATTCATTCACAAAATTTGACATATTGCTCCAAGTCCAAACCTTTTAAATACTATATTTAATGCTAATTTGGTTGAACTTTACTGTACAGTATGTGTACTTAATATGCACTTAATTACTTAATTACCTACACTGTAAAAAAAAATGCTGGGTTTCACACAAACAATGTTTCCCAGTGATGGGTTGCGGCAGGAAGGGCATCCGCTGCGTAAAACATATGCTGGATAAGTTGGCGGTTCATTCCGCTGTGGTGACCCCTAATAATAAAGAGACTAAGCTGAAAAGAAAATGAATGAATGACAAACCTGTTGCCTTAAATCACTTAAGGTCAAACTAATCAGCCCTAGTTGTCTTAATTTAGAAGTTATGGTTCTGTTTAGTTCTATGCTAATTCACCTTTGTCTGTTTAGAGTGTACAAGCATATTAAAAAAACATTATTTTCAATACATACATTATGATGCAAATTCCAAGTAAATTAGCAGCTATGATTAATAAGACATATCCTTAATAGTACTTTGTATTTTCTTCACTATTACTTGCTTAATAGTATTTCTGTTTGTTGGTTTACAGGTTGCTTGTTGGTTCCCCAAAGGCAAAAGCATTGTCCAAGCAGGCGTCAAAAATTACAGGAGGCTTGTACAACTGTGACATAAACATTCCTGGTCAGTCATGCCAACGAGTGGTGTTTGACAATGAAGGTAATCTCAAACACATGAAAGCATGCCACGTTATAATGAGTTACACTTTGTGTTAAGTGAAACATATTCCTTGTGCTTGTAGAAAACCTGCAGGTTGAAAATAAACAGAACCAGTGGATGGGAGTTACTGTACAGAGCCAGGGTCCTGGAGGAAAGATATTGGTAAGAGAAATAGAGAGAGATAGAAAGTGTAGTTCTTTATGTTGTTTACCAATGTTATCTCGGGACAACATAACTTTTTGATTGACTGGCTAATTCGTATGAATTTGTACAATCTCATTCATACAATTTAGTACGATTTGCTTATCCCCCATTGACGTTTGGGTTTAGGGGTGGGGTTAGGTTGGGGGCCAAGCCTCCTTGGGTGCCACGCTTCTAACTGAACTCGTATGAATTAGCCACTAAACTGACAAAACGTTACGTTTTCTCATGAAATCAGGCTGAGAATAAAATATGTATAGCAACGCAATAAAAATGTACTATTTTTTTCTCGTGTCTATAGATGTGATGTGCACTTCATTATTTTGTAAAATCATTATTTTTCATTATGTTCTTTAATCACATATCATAACCTTCCCTGCCCCCTCAAAATGACTTTTCTTTACTTCTGGTCACATGGAATTCCTTTCGGGAGAGTTTATCAGGACATGTCTCATTTCTGCCCTGCTTTTGTCCCTTTGTCGATCTTTTTTTTTCTCATTTTGTTTGCAACACCCGTCTTCTAACAATCCAACGGTTCCCAAAGGACAAAATCATGCACCATCTTATATTTTCTTTCTAATTTCAGGACCGTTTCAAGTTCCGTTTCAAGGCAACTTTAATGTAGTTTACGAGGATATGCCTTGTGTTCTCGTTATTCAGAATGCTTGAAAAAAATCATACTTAATAGGGACATTCAACATTTTTCACAGGTTTCCATTGAGGGTTGGGCTTAGGTTAAATTTTGCTCCATTTCTAGCTCTACCCAAGGTCTGATTAGCGTCATGGACACACTACGGCCTAGGATGTGAATTATTTTGTAATTATTTTCAATAAGTCAGCAATTATTCCTTACAATATATTGTCTAAATAGGATAAAAATCAAGTGTACTGACAGTACACAAATAAATAGTGTTATCTAAATGTTTAAATAGGGAAAATTAACATCAAACACTATAGAATACAAAAGACGTGTACTGTAACTGTCAACATGGTGAATGAAGCCCCACTTTCTAGTACAGGAGCCAATTAGCGATCGATATAGACAAATGAGAGAGAAGCACAGACCAGCCGTGAGTTTCTGAAATAAAACTAATGACAAAATTGTTGTTTCATTTTATTGGCGATTCCTAATATGAAATTTATCAGCTTGGCACCAATTTTGGAGAATTTGATGTTTTCCCATTCAGACAGAATGACTTGCCTTAAAGGGACTTTAACATGCACAGATGCAGTTTTGGCCAATATTCAACTGAAGTAAGAATTATTAGCCCCCCTTTGAATTTTTTATTCTTTTTAAAATATTTTCCAAATGATGTTTAACAGAGCAAGGAAATTTTCACAGTATGTCTGATAATATTTTTTTCTTCTGAAGAAAGTCTTATTTGTTTTATTTCGGCTAGAATAAAAGCAGTCTTTAATTTATTTTTCAACCATTTTAGGGTCAAAATTATCAGCCTTTTTAATCAATTTTTTTTCCGATAGTCTACAGAACAAACCATCGTTATACAATAACTTGCCTAATTACCCTAACCTGCCTAGTTAACCTAATTAACATAGTTTAGCCTTTAAATGTCACTTTAAGCTGTATAGAAATGTCTTGAAAAATATCTAGTAAAATAATTATTTACTGTCATCATGGCAAAGATAAAATAAATCAGTTATTAGAAATGAGTTATTAAAACTATTATGTTTAGAAATGTGTTGAAAAAATCTTCTCTCCGTTAAACTGAAATTGGGAAAAAAATAAACAGGGGGGCTAATAATTCTGACTTCAACTGTATATCATATACCATAGGATTTGCAACTCCAATAACAATTTTGCCTAGATTAGCTTTGCAGTCCACCACAAGATGAACATTTACATTTATTACATTTACAGTTGGGTCACAAAACTCTTCTGTGCTCTCTGGTCATCAGTGTCGCCAGTTAGCCGTTTAGTCCTATCTGTGTATCCTTTTTTCCCTTTTTTTATCCTTCCCTCCATCACCTGTCTATGTTTGCTATCTGTCTTCATGTTCAGACAGTAGCTATGAGTCAAGCAGCAAAAGCCCAGAACTTAGTCCTTGTTCAGAAGGAAAAATGTGACAGGGCCTGACTTAAGCTTGTCATCCTCAAAAAAACAACAACAAAAAAAAAAAACAAGCATAAAATCATACAATTCAATGATAGAGCGCATCCTTGATCACTGTCAGCTTCTAATCCATCAAATGATGTCACTGTCGAGTCATAGCCTTAAAGGTATATTGCAAGCATTGTATGTTAAATTTAATGCAAATGTGACAGGACTGACAGAAACATGGGGACAATTGAAGAGTTCAGATGCAAAAACTTCTAAGTGCCATCTAGAATTTTCTTCTACAATGAGCATTTTTCTCCGCCTCTTATGTTTTTGTTCAGTTCTTTCATGTTAAAATCAATGAAAATAACCTATTCTTTGCCATAAAAGTGAAATTACTGAATCAAGACATAGGAACCTGAGAAAAATGCTATTTTAGAAGAAAATTTCAGATGGCACTTAGACTCTTCAACTGTAAATTTATAAGTATTATATATATATATATATTTGTAGTATTTATTTGTAGAATTTATTCATAATTTCAGGTTTTTAATCAATTGATGTGAATATTAACTACTTAGACTTGCTATTTGCGAATTATTTTTTTTTCTTAGCTTTCTTTTTTTATCATAACAAAACTTTTAAAGCTGTAGGTTCACTTGGGCTGAGGACAAAGACAATGACAGAGTTTGTACATTTGTGAAGTGTTGTTAATAAAGAACAAAAATCTGAGAACCAAATGAACGACATATTCTTTTACAGAACAACTCACAGAAATCAACCATCAGTTAATTTTAGAAATTTTTAGGATGAAATGCTTTTTATTCACTGTATTTATGATTTTATTTCAGGAACAGATAATGTATGCTTCTGGTAGAATGTCCCATATGTTTAATATTTATCAGTAAATGCTATTTAAACTGAACTCCCAATGCCTCACTCCAGGTCTGCGCACATCGATACCAGCGGCGCTTATTTGTGGGCTCAGTTCAGGAACTGCGTGACTTGACAGGTCGTTGCTATGTACTTAGTGAGGATGTGACGGTTAATGATGCCTCAGATGAAGATGGAGGGGATTGGATGTTCTGCAATGGGAGAAACAGAGGGCACGAGCGGTTTGGATCATGCCAGCAGGGCCTGTCCGCCACATTCACAAAGGACTATCACTATCTGGTGTTTGGAGCACCAGGTGCTTACAACTGGAAAGGTATTGAAGGAAGAGCTTGCATTATCAAAACTTTTCTTAAATTCTAATACATTTTGTTGTTATTTTAGGGATCAAGCTAACATTAATGTGTGGATGTCAAATTAACGCCAAAGATTTGACATCAAATCGAGTAACATTGATGTATTTTTGATGTTTTTTTAAAGAGCCCCTATTATACATTAAAAAAGGTCATATTTTGGTTTGGGGTGTCTCCAACAACAGGCTGATATGCATGCAAGGTCAAAAAGTACTTTTATTGTCTTATAATATGCATTTACTTTTACCTAATTATCCCAACGACTTCCATATGATTCGTTCAGTGACTGAGACCCCTCAGTGCTATGCTAATCTGCGCTGATTGGTCCAATGACCCAGTCTGTTGCGATTGGTCGACTGCATTCAGAGACAGAGAGACAGAGAGAAATGCCCACCATGGCTTATCAACAATATTATTAGTATATGTGTGAGCCCAATGCAGGATTGCATTAAAGCAATGCAGTTTAACACCAGCATATTGCTCTATTCTTAACCATAAGTAAAAACAGTGACACACATTCAGTATTAATCCACACAGCGGCAAAAGCTGAACTATTCTGAAACTTGACTGCCGCACATTTGTAGGAACAGCTGATGGTAGCCATAGCAACGACAAACGGTAGTGGATCGTGAGCTCACAAACACATTTCAATCTGTAAACAAAGCAGTCAGAAAAATGACGGAAAATAAACTTCAACCACTGACTCTTCACAGCCTCATCGTTTGGTAGGGAAAATACCTTTCCTTCACACTTCAGAGCACAGCGTCTTCACAACGTGATTCAACCGAGATCTGCTACAGTGTTTGTTTACTTTCTACAGTGTTTGTGGGTGGGGCCAGGGGTTTCAATTTTCCCGGGTCTGCGCATGCAACAAATGGGCGGGGCTTGAGTTCCGTATTGACGTCACGCCGACACGGCTAAAGATTCCTTATCCTGACAATTCATTTGAACCACTATGAGTCGACTGTTTTATAGATGAATCAGTAGTTTTAAACACGGTGCACTTTCAGATTTAAACCTTAGCTGGATATTTCACTTCACTTAGAGCTGTGTTACACACTGCATGGAAGGTCATTTTCAAAAATCCATAATAGGGGCTCTTTAAAGTAGTTTTGACATCAAGGTGGCCTCTGGGTTAGAAAGTCGTGTTTGATCAATCATGATCAAGTATTCCAGAGAGCCATGTATTAATATTATATAATGTAATGTTTAGTAAAAACCCAGCTTCAAATCATTTTTAAATGAAACTCCCCCAACTCATTTATCCCTACATCACTTCATGACATCTCATTTCAGCTTTTCTTTGTTGTATCATTGCATCTGACGTATTATACTTTATCTCCCTTCTCCACATGTTGGCATCTTTGTCTCCATCTTTTCATTCATTCTACACCCTCAACCCTTCCTCCTATTCCTTTGCTTGTTCGCTCAATCCTCCGATGGGTGGATGTCAGGAATTGTGCGGTTGGAGCAGAAGAACAGCTCTCTATTTGAAAAGGATATCTTTGATGACGGCCCATATGAAGTTGGAGATGAAAACCGACTTGATGCAGATCTAGTCCCTGTTCCAGCTAACAGTTATTTAGGTGAGTCCATCATCACATTCCATCCCATTCATCATTCACAGCACCCTAAAACTGATCTGATCCCCTGATCCTTGCTTCATCATGTGTCTTTATGTATCACTAAAGAATACGCTGTAATTTAGGATATATAAATATTCCAGTACAGTTATCTTCAATTGGTTGATAGGATACAAGGTGTAGCGTTGACTGATTTTCGTCTTTGTAAGCCTGTGCTTTATTTGCTATCAATCTTGTTTGTGGAACTGTAGGTGTTCTGTTCTTGACTAGCATATCCAGTAACCATCCTGATCAGTTTGTGTATCAGTCACCTCCCCTTCAGGTGCCCAAGGAGAACGTGTCTGATGTGGCATGAAATAGCTATTTAGGTTTGTGGCATTTCCTGGATGGCAACATTAATAGACATGTGCGTTCAGCCTGTCAGCACATCAGTTATTATACATCTTGTCCTTTTATGTAAACAAATGTGAATGTATATTCATCTATGTTTTGAGACTTATCAGCATGAGTATTACTCTCTTTGTGGTGATTTCTTTTTTACATTGATATTGCATGGAGTATCCAAGTCAAACTGAATTCATGTTGTTGGTGTGTTTGAACCTTGCACATTTCATCATTACTGTGTGAAAATATTCATACCCCCTTTTTTTACATTTGCGACCCTGGACCACAAAACTGTACTGTACGTTGCACTGGTATATTTTTGGAAATAGCCAAAAATACATTAGATGGATCAAAAATCTAGTATTTTTTAAAGATTTTTTTTTTACATTTGCTACTGTAAATATATTTCACCTTATATTTGATTAGTAATATGCAATGCTAAGCACTTTATTTGCACAAATTTAAAGGTTTTAGTATTTCGATTTTTTTTTGAATCCTCAAATTCCTCAGATTTTATTCTCGGCCAAATATTGCCCTCTCCCAACAAAATATGCATTAATGAAAAGCAGATTTATTAAATAAAAATGACACTCATGACTTGATTTGTGGTCCAGAGTCACATATTGTAATATACAGCTTTTAATGACTTTTTACCCACATCAAACTAAACTCCACACCCCATGATGACAAAGCAAAAAACTGTTTATAATGCACATTTTATTAGCAAATTTACTAAAATGAAAGAATTACATTGTAAAAGCATTCATGCCCTGAACTGAGTACTTGGTTAAACAGTTTTGACAACAATTGGGTTTGATGTGGCAAGATTTTTGCAGATCTGCATTTGGAAGTTTTCTGCCATACTTCTCTGAGTATCATCTCATGCACTGTCAGTGGATGGTTATATTTATGTTTCTGCAAAAAGATGAAAAGAAGAAGTTTGATTGGGTTGAAGCTAAGACACTGACTGTGGCTGTTGTAGCTTCTAAGTGTGCTGAACCAAAGTTTCATTAAGTATATCTGAATTTAAAGGGACTAAGCCGAAAAGAAAATGAATGAATGAATGAACAAATGAATGAATCTGAATTTGAAGCTTGATGCTCCACCACCATGCTTCATGTTGAGATGACACTGTGCAGGTGTCTGGTTTCCTCATGATGCTCTCATATCTGAGATGCTCATTTTTCATATCTGAGATGCTCGTTTTTCATGATGCTCGTATCTGAGGTTCATCAGGTTTGAGAACCTTCTTTCTCACAATCTGCAAGTTCTTTATAGGCGTCTTTGCACATTCTAAGCTTATTTTCATGTATATTAACTGAGGAGAGGCTTGGATCTAAACACTCTTCCATAGAGACCAGAGATCTCATTTAAAAATGTGGCGCATGCACAAAAGAAGAATGGAAACATGAACGTGATCTATAAAAAATAAACTTGACGGGAAAATGAGCGCACCTCTAAGTAACTTTCAGGTAAACATTCAACTGGAATACAGAGAACCAATTTAAATCATATGAGCCATAATAATTAATAACTTCAAATTTATTCTGGTTACATTCATTTTTAGGAAGGTTTCTACGCAAAGTTTATAAATAAGAAACCAGATCAGTGGACTTTTGCATATATGATAATGGAGCACAACCAGAGCAACCATCAGCAACCCAGCAAGCATTTTCTGTGTGTGTGTGTGTGTGTGTGTGTGTGTGTGTGTGTGTGTGTGTGTGTGTGTGTGTGTGTGTGTGTGTGTGTGTGTGTGTGTGTGTGTGTGTATATATATATATATATATGTGTACGTGTTTTTGTGACATATCAGGACACAAATCTGTATAATGACATTGGTATGACACAGGTATTAAAAAAAGCAGGTGAAATATGAGGACATTTGTTAACATGTTATTTTCTCTCTGCTTTGTTCACCTGAAAGGATGTTATCCGGGTTACTAATGAGGTCAGCGTGCGGGGGTGTGTTTGATGTGTTGGAGATGGATTGAGGCGGTCGTAAAGTTGAGGGTGTACGGAGGGAGAAAAATAAAGTGTGCTTGCTAAATAAACGTCGTGTTTATTTAACTTTACATGGTAGCAGAGGATGGTTGAATGATGGCAGCCAGTTATAAAGTTCCGCCGAAGTTTGACGAAACAAGGCCATACGAGTGCTGGAAAAATGAAGTTAATATCTGGACGCGGGTCACCGAACTCGATAAAAAGAAACAAGCCCTCGCTGTTGCCTTGGGGCTTGAAGGCAGGGCCCGTGAAACGGCGATGGAAATATCTGCGGAGGATTTAGACAGTGATACAGGTATGGCAACGCTGATGGCTAAGCTGGATGATGTATTCTTAAAGGAGGAAAAGGATCGCGCGTATGAAGCGTATTCTTACTTTGACGGAATAACTAAGGACAGTTCGGTTTCCATGGCGGACTACATAATTGATTTTGAACAGCGATATAATCGGATGAAAAGGTATAATATGACGCTTCCTGACGCTGTACTGGCTTTTAAGTTATTGGACACGGCTTGTCTCGACGACAAAAACAGACAGCTGGCACTGACGGCCTGCACAGAGTTAAAATTTTCATCTATGAAGTAGGGTTGTGACGATGAGGAAATTTCCCCACTGGTTAATCGACATGTGACAACACCGGTAATACCGGTATCACCGTGGGGGTGGGCGTTTCCTCTTTTCCTCTTTTTTTCTGCTTTTAAATAGCTTATAAATGCGTGCGTATTATACTTTCACTTTCAGTTCTCGGGAATTGGCAACTCGCGTCAAACTACAAAAAATCACTGTTATTAAACACAGAACTTTTATTAACATAATGAAAAAAACAACAACAATGCTACAGGCTGAAAAAAAACTGAAAATTGGAACCAAACAAATAACAACCATAGAACGTTTATTACTTATGTTAGAATATTTTTAAAACGAATAAGAAAATAAAATAAAAAGATAAGTGATTAAACAGCACAAAGTTTAAATAAGATTAAAGGAATGAACAAGAAACAAATATAAAAAAAACTTCCAAATGACATTAGGCTACAAAAATGACAGGTCGGCAGTCTTTAAAAAAAATAAAATAAACAAAAACACTGCATTTTTTTATTAACAGTGCAGTCTACATGGTCTTTGCCAGGAAACCCATGTTGACCATCTCTGATGGGATCTTGAGGCACACTATGTTCCCCATCGTGTTGAACACTCTCTCGGGTGCGCAGCTTGTTGCGCACACGCAAAGATACTTTTTGGTTACCTTTGCCAACAGAGGCAATCTACTTTAGTTGTCTTTTGCTGTCCTAGCTGACTTCAATGTCTTATGTATTATTTAGCCTAATGTATTATATATTAATAGCTTAGTCCTTATAAACAATCCGTTTATAAAATACATTATTAACGAATCTATAGGTTACTGAAGAATAAACTGAATATGAAATATGATCCTTGCATAATGATCACAGCTAAACAAGCTAGCACTCAATTTATATATAAACTATTAATAAAAAAAATGAAAGAAATTTTAAGTAATGGAACATTATGTAAAAAATCTACTACAGTCTAAATAAAAGTGCCTCATCAGAGCTGAACATCACTGTGCGGTCACCGCGCGCGTGTCTCCCTCAGAGATATTGGAGTTCAATAACGTGGTGCGCAGTAGCTATGACTTTTGGCCAACACCTCCCTGTAAGTTTACAGATAGACTATAGATAGCTCTGGTGGGGTGTGTTATGAATTGCGTGTTTTTAAATGACAGCGACACATGCTACATTTAGTTTTATTGTAAAATATACATTATAACTCAGTACACAGTAAAATATTTTTTTTCAATGGCTTGCCTATTGGTAGTGTATATAACCACGCTTAAATAGGCTAAGCATATTTTCATTAATATTAAAACACATGAATACAAACTAGCCATCCTTTGATTTTTTTCGTTTTCCTATATTTTTTATCAAACGAAAAATGCAATGAATTGTTTATTTTGGTTTACATTTTATTAAATTAATATAATTATTAGGCGACTTGACTTGTTTGTCGTCTATCATGGATGACAGCAAGAGAGAGAGATGAGATCACACCTCAGTTTCGATGTGTGGCCGCACGTCACATTTACTTTACTGCAAGTTTTTAATATAGGCTCATCTAAATTAACTTTTCATTCGATTAAAAGCCGAAATATTGCCAGACAGACAAAGCAACTTTCGGTTTTGGGAGAGAGAGACTTCAGTGAAGACGCGCGCACACACACAGGATACACTCTTGTCGGCCTTTTCATTATTGATTTTTTTAACATTAAACTCATAATAATCAAGTGCACAAAAGAACAGATGAACTTCGGAAAAAGTGATCACTGCGGTTGCGGCGAGGTTGCTTTGTTTCTCTGCAGTTGGCTTGTCAGTGGCGCGGCAATCACTTTCAGTTTAATAAAAAATAAGATTATTTATCACTAAACGCTGTGAGATGATGGTCGCGGGATTTTTTAAATGAGGCGCTTTTGCTTTGCGTTTTGACACTAAATCCTCTGCCATTCTTTTTCTGTAAATTCGACTCATCTTGTTCTCCTCACATGATAAATGACATATGAAGCAATGTAGCTATGTTCAGATTTTAACTACAGCCTACTGCATGCTATCGTCTTAAGTAAATTATTTGGAATTATATTTTCCATTTAATTTAAATAAATATTGAATTAAAAAAGGAATACTTAAAAAAATGAGGGCACGGTGTCACGGTGAAAAAGTGATGTCACCGGTGTTGAGTCTTAAAACCGGTAACACCGTCAACACCGTCTATCGTGGCAAGCCTACTATGAAGTCGGCTCTAAAACGCATTTTCGGAGGAAAAGCAGCAGGCTCGTCAAACGGGATACAAGTGAACCAGGACGTGGCGTTTTTCACCGAACAAAAACCACTAAGAAGAGGAAAACGGAATGAAATGTTGCAAAGTGGATACCTAAAACAGCCATTACCTGGGACTAATCCACTAGATAAATACGGTAAGAGATCCAGATGTGCTATTTGCCAGTCTACATTTCATTGGGCTAAAGACTGTCCACACAAGAAAACTGAACAAGTTAAAATAATGGAAGATGCAAACATTGAGGAATGTAACATAACATTGTTTACCAAAGCCTCAATGTCAGATGCAGAAATATTCATGACTGAATCACTGGGATCAGCGATTATTGACACTGCTTGTACCCGTACGGTGTGTGGGGAGAAATGGCTGGAAAGCTATATTGATGACCTCACTCAAGATCGAGTAAATATGCTGATGCAAACAGAAACTCGCAGTTGCAGACCATTTCGCTTTGGTGATGGGAACGTGGTATATTCCACAAAAAATGTGAAATTACCCGCTAAAATAGGACTGACAAAATGCCTAATCGACACAGAAGTAGTCAAGGTTGACATTCCACTCCTGCTAAGTAAAGCGTCACTGAAAAAGGCAGGGACCATTTTGGACATGGAAAAGGACAGTGCAGTGATGTTCAAGCAATCCATTCCTCTTGAATTTACTAGTTCTGGACATTACTGTGTCAACATCAGAGACAAAGACAATGAAAAAGATCAAACTGAAGAGGAAGTTTTAACAGTGACAGAAAACATGTCTCCTGATGAGAAACGCAAAGTCCTTCTGAAACTCCATAAACAATTTGGTCACGCGTCTGCAGACAGGCTACAGAGGCTCATGCATAGTTCAGGAAATAAGGACAAAGAGTGCTTTGCTATTCTACAACAAATAATAGATGACTGTGAAATATGCAAGAAGTACAAAAGGACAAAACCAAAGCCTGCTGTGGGATTGCCCATGGCTTCTGAATATAATGAGACAGTGGCGGTGGACCTACACGAGTTAGAACCAAGTGTATGGTACCTTCACATCATCGACCACTTCACACGTTTTAGCGCCGGAAGTATTGTTAAAACAAAAAAGTCCTCTGAAATTGTCAACTCCTTCATTCACACTTGGATTAGTGTTCATGGGGCCCCCCAAAAACTGTACAGTGATAATGGGGGAGAATTCAACAACCAAGAGATCAGAGACATGGCTGAAAACTTTAACATCGAGATAAGAACAACAGATGGATACAGTCCTTGGAGCAACGGACTACTCGAGAGACATAACCAAACACTCACCGAGATCATCCTGAAGGTCAAACGAGAAAACGGATGTGACTGGCACACTGCTCTTGACTGGGCCCTCATGGCTAAGAACAGTATGTTGAATGTTCATGGCTACAGTCCATACCAATTAGTGTTTGGACAGAATCCTAACCTGCCATCTGTTTTAGTTGATAAATTACCTGCTTTAGAAGGTACCACTGTGAGCGCTAAAGTAGGAGAACACATTTCTGCTCTACATGCTTCTAGAAAAGCATTCACAGAAGCAGAGTCTTCTGAACGTATAAGAAGGGCACTACGTAAACAGCTTAGGCCCACAGATGAGATGTATGTGACAGGTGACAAAGTATTTTACAAAAGGGCAGACTGTCCAGAGTGGAAGGGACCGGGGGTGGTTATTGGTCAAGATGGAGCTGTTGTTTTTGTAAGACATGGTGGGACTCTTGTAAGAGTACATCAATCCAGGCTCTGTAAGACAAATACACAGAATCTGGAATCTCAAGATGAACAAGATAACAGTCAGAAAGTAAACAAAAAGGGTAGCTTAAACAATGTAGCAGATAGCTCGGATAGTGAAGAAATCACAGACAGCAACCAGGAAAACATCAACGACAGGCAATTGAATACAGGAGAAGTAGTTTATCCTAGTATGACACAAACTGAAATAGATCATGATGTATGTGGTGATCCTGTCTCTTTTGTGGGTGTAAAGCTAAAAACAGGACAGACCATAACATTTACCAACCAGAATAGCGATGGTCTACAGAGAGCTAAAGTTTTAGGCAGAGCAGGCAAAGCCTCTGGAAAATTTAAAAACTGGTTTAATCTGCAACATATTAAAGATGATGGGACTGATGGGCAAAAGGAGTCAATGGATATGTCATGTGTTGACAATCTTCACATTGAAACAACTGATAGAGAGACTGATGTGCTTATTACAAAAGACATTTCATTTGATGCTGCTAAACAGGATGAAATAGTCAACTGGTACAAAAACAATGTTTTTGAGGAAGTTGAAGATGCAGGTCAAAAGTGTGTATCTACCAGATGGGTCTGTAGTCTTAAGGAAACTCAGAACGGTATTGTGCCCAAAGCTAGACTTGTAGCCAGAGGTTTTGAAGAGCTTAACATTCATGAGTTGCAGAAAGATTCTCCTACCTGTGCTTCTGATTCTCTCAGGCTATTATTAGCTGTAATCTGTCAAAACAAGTGGCAAGTTCATTCTATGGACATCAAATCTGCCTTCTTGCAGGGTATGCAGCTGTCCAGAGAAATCTATGTCCGCCCCCCCTCCTGAAGTAGGAAAGGAAAATGTTTTGTGGAAACTAAACAAGTGTGTTTATGGCCTTGCAGACGCATCATTGTATTGGTACAACAGAGTGAAAGAAATCATGTTGAGTACAGGTAGCAAAATGTCTAAAGTAGATCCAGCAGTATTCTACTGGTTGGATGAGCAGTGTAAGGTTACTGGAGTACTCGCATGTCATGTTGATGATTTTCTTTGGGCAGGCTCACAAAACTTCTCAACTAATGTGATACCTATACTAAAGTCTGCATTACATGTTGGACGTGAGGAACATGAACACTTCTGCTATGTAGGAATGGACTTTGTTACTATTAATGGTGTAGTTCATGTACATCAGCATAGTTACATTGAAAACCTACAGCCCATTCAGCTACAAGCAGCACGTGCTGTGCAGAGGGACGCCTCCCTTAATGAGACTGAAAAAGAGCAGTTTAGGTCAAAAATAGGACAAATACTGTGGGTCGCAAAGCAAACCAGACCAGACATTATGTTTGATGTAAGCAGTTTAGCATCAAATATAAAGTGTGCTTCAGTCCAGTCTATTCACGAGACAAACAAGGTCATTAGAAAGCTTAAATCTGAAAAGGTGAGTCTCAAGTTTCAACATTTGGGAAACAGTGATGCTCTGAACTTTGTTGTTTTCAGTGATGCTTCCCTTGGGAATCTCCCTGATGGTGGCACACAAGGGGGCACACTGATCGGTCTCATGGGAGAACAAGGAAAGTTTTCTCCTCTCTGTTGGCAATCTAAGAAAATTAGACGTGTGGTGAGAAGTACTCTGGCGGGGGAAACTCTGGCCCTGTCAGATGGAATAGATAATGCCATTTTTCTCTCTACTCTCTTTTCTGAACTTACCACTGGAAATGCTGAGCTGAATACACCTCAGTTGATCTGTGTGACAGACAATCACTCTCTGTTTGATGCCCTTAAGTCAACAAAACAGGTTTCTGAAAAACGTCTTCGACTGGAAATAAGCAGTATAAAGGAGCTCATACAGAGTAAAAGGATCAAGAAGGTACTCTGGTCAGACACAAAAACTCAACTTGCTGACTGTCTTACAAAAAAAGGAGCATCAGCCCTAATGTTATTGAAAGTACTCAGCGAAGGATTATGGTGCTATTGAAAGCACTAAGTTAAGGACTGAGGACACTTAAATAAAAGAGGAGGAAAGATGTTCATTTTGAAACCTCTCTATACTTTCATGCAGATATACTACTTGGTTTATTTTATTATGGTAACTGTAATTTTATTTATTTTTTTTGTTTAAAGTATAGGGAGATTGTTAACATGTTATTTTCTCTCTGCTTTGTTCACCTGAAAGGATGTTATCCGGGTTACTAATGAGGTCAGCGTGCGGGGGTGTGTTTGATGTGTTGGAGATGGATTGAGGCGGTCGTAAAGTTGAGGGTGTACGGAGGGAGAAAAATAAAGTGTGCTTGCTAAATAAACGTCGTGTTTATTTAACTTTACACATTGGTGTCGTCCTCACTTCTCAAAAAGCTTATAAATCACACAGGATGAGTTTTTTCAGGGAGTAAAGCTGTACACTGTCTCCTGTGATGGTTGGGTTTAGGGGTAGGGTGGGGTGAGGGCTATATAATATACGGTTTGATCTGTATAAAATGAATGGAAGCCTATGTAATGTACCCACTTTTCACAAAAACAAACATGTGTGTGTGTGTGTGTGTTTAAAAGATGTCGTATAGACATCCAAACATAGATGTCTTGGCTAAAACAAGGCCAAATTTGGTCTGTCAGTGAAAATCTAATCTGTCTAATCTGTCTTTTAAAAACGAGTCTATATTTGGGCTGTTGTTAGACGTCTATTAGTTGTATATTTTCACTGACAATCAAAATGTAACCTTGTTGAAGCCAAGATGCCTATGTTTGGATGTCTTATTAAATGTCTTTTTTAAATCATGGTCTGCTCAGGTGTGCATCTCAACATAGCCTTTTCTCTCAGCTCTACAAGCTGTGATGTACAAACTCAGCTATTAGACCCTATATAAGCAGGTGTTTAACTTTCCAAAGCATGTGCAGTCAATTGAATTTGCCACAACCAAATATTATTATTAAGATATTAAAGATGAGCTTGGAATATTCTTGAACTAAATCCAGTGTCATCGAAAAGGGTATAAAAACTTTTGCAATGTAATTTTTATTTTTTTTTATTTATTTTTTTTGTTTGTTTTGCCAAATCTACTGACCCAGCTTAATTGGTTGTATCTGCTTCAGGTTTCTCTCTGGATTCTGGAAAATGCTGACTAAGAGAGGTCAGCTGACTATAGTTGCTGGTGCTCCAAGAGCCAATCATAGTGGGGCAGTTGTGCTTTTAAAGAAGGATGAGGCTAAATCCTCCTTGTTGACAGCTGAGTACACCCTAGAGGGTAGTGGACTTGCCTCTTCCTTTGGTTATGACCTTGCAGTGCTTGACATCAATGGAGATGGGTAAGATTTATATATTATATTAATTTGTTTTATTTTATTAAAATTGGGGATTATTTTGCCTCATTTGTATATTTATTGATACTTTTGTGATTTATTGATACTTTTGTGATTTAGCTTTGTGAGATTAGCTATGTTTACTTTTTTGATTTTTTAATAATAATTTTAGTTTTCATTTTTGTAATGTTGTAATGTTCTTTTCCACATCTTTTTAAAATTAGTTTTTTTATTTCTATATAGGTTTATTTTAACTGAACTTTTAAAGTTTAATTAATTAAAAAAATGTTAAAGTACATTTTTGTTTTATTTATTTATTTATCTTATAAAAATTTTCCAGCATTATTATTAACAAAAAGTTTAACAGATGTACTGTAAGTTTAAAAAAAAAATCTATATTTTTGAAAATGATTTTATTTTATTTTAGCATTTCTGCATTTTTAACAAAGCATTGGAGTTTTGATAGCTTTTAGTTTTATAAATACACAATTCTTGATGCATAATTATTTGAACTGATTCCTTAAACAGGTGGCAAGACATTGTAGTTGGAGCACCTCAGTACTTCATTAAAGATGGTGATATTGGTGGAGCAATCTATGTATATCTTAATGAGGAAGGAGCTTGGGACAAGATTACCCCAAAGAGAATTGATGGAGCTGCTTATTCCATGTTTGGTTTGGCTGTGGAAAACATGGGGGATGTGAATCTGGATGGATATCAAGGTACAGTATGTGTTCAGCGTGTGTTAAGAATACAATTAATGCAAACATATTAATGCAGAATAAGAAACAATTTTAATAATTGAAATGATTTTTTCAATGTGACCCATACTCTATTTTCAGATGTGGCTGTTAGTGCCCCATATGACAGCAATGGAGCTGGAAACGTGATTATCTTCCACGGTTCACCACAAGGACTGAAAAAATCCCAGGTCAGTCATATATTCACTTTACTTTCTGTTTACTTAATAAAACACATTTTTCATTCACTTTTTTAATGAATTGTTTTTTGATAATTTAAGGTACTTAAAGGAAACGATCACAATGTGAAACTCTTTGGATATTCTCTTGCTGGGAACATGGATTTGGACAGAAATAATTACCCTGATCTGGCCATTGGATCTCTCTCTGATTCAGTGTTTGTGTACAGGTATGACCCTATTGTTAGACAGGTGACTATCATATTGATAATACAGTTTAAGTAATTTAATAATCATCTTTGATCATACAATTTTATATTTTATTTAATATTTATAGACATTCAATTTTTATTAGTATTATTTAATTTAATTATTTAAATGTAATTATTTACTTATAGATTTAATTATTATTGTTATATAAAATTGTATAAAACGGTGGCCATCACATCAAGAAGCAAGAAGGTCGCTGGTTCGAGCCTCGGCTTGGTCAGTTGGCATTTCTGTGTAGAGTTTGCATGTTCTCCCGGTGTTCATGTGGGTTTCCTCCGGGTCCTTTGGTTTCCCCCACAAGGGGTATAGTCCCTTGCGTAAAACATATGCTGGATAAATTGGTGGTTCATTCCACTGTGGTGACCCCAGATTAATAAAGGAACTAACCTGAAAAGAAAATGAATGAATAAATGAATAAAACGGCTACACATTCTTATATTCATTGAGCACTGTAAAACATACATTATTTTACAGTTTTCATTTTGAGGCTGATGTCTGCTCTGACATCCTTTGATGTTGAAAAGTTTTACAAAGACATTTATATTGACATTTTAGTTGTTTGAAATCATATTCTCTGCATTGGTCAAGTAAAAAAATATTAAAAAATGTATATACTTTTTATGCAATGTATTGTTTCACGATATTAAAATGTCAGTAAAAGTCACTTTACACATAAGCTAACACCTGTGAATGAAACATTTGTGAATCAATAATTTCCAAAAACATTTTTTAAATGTACAGATAAATTATTTAGCCTTGAATGCATTAATTATGTTGTTTAAACTATAGGTCACGTTCCGTTATCAATATTGAAAAGACTTTTGAGGCTGATGTCTGCTCTGACATCCTTTGATGTTGAAAAGTTTTACAAAGACATTTATATTGACGTTTTAGTTGTTTGAAATCATATTCTCTGCATTGGTCAAGTAAAAAAATATTTAAAAATGTATATACTTTTCATGCAATGTATTGTTTCACGATATTAAAATGTCAGTAAAAGTCACTTTACACATAAGCTAACACCTGTGAATAAAACATTTGTGAATCAATAATTTCCAAAAACATTTTTTAAATGTACAGATAAATTATTTTACCTTGAATGCATTAATTATGTTGTTTAAACTATAGGTCACGTTCCGTTATCAATATTGAAAAGACTGTCACCACCACACCGAAAGAGCTAGACCTCACTCAGAAAAACTGCAACAATGGAAACAATATATGGTGAGAAACCTATGAACAAAATAATCATTCCACATAATACCAAACAGAACTTGTCTGAGGTAGAGTTTTATTGTGTTCTAGCCTTGATGTGAAAGCCTGCTTCAAATTTTCTGTTAAACCCAAAACCTACAATCCAACTCTGAGTAAGTGCATCTCTAATTTACCTCTTCAGAATTTACTCAGCAGTTGTTCATCTCTGTTGAGTAAAAGAACATCTTCATATTCTTTTTCCTCATCTTCTTTAGAGGTGGCATACACCATCAGTGTTGAATCTGAAAGGAAGAAACTGAATCTTCCTTCTAGAGTCATTTTCAATCCACGCACAAACAATGATTATGAAAGCACAGGGGAAGTGGACCTCAAGGGTCAAGGCACAGAAAGCTGCGTCACCAAAAATCTCATGCTGCAGGTACGAAACATGATTAATACCAGATCTATGACATATTTTCATTCATTTCTATGTGTAATAATTGTTGTTATCCCTGTTTAAACAGCATGGTATGGTGGGTTGTGACACATGTCTGTTGTTTTAAGATGGATCTAGCTGGTCATGAGCTGGTTTATGCTGGTTCTAGTTGGTCATGAACTGGTTTAAGCTGCTTCTAGCTGGTCATGAGCTGGTTTAAGCTGGTTCTAGCCGGCCATGAGCTGGTTTAAGTTGGATCTAACTGGTCATTAGCTGGGTTAAGTTGGATCTAGCTTGTTCTAGTTGGTCATGAGCTGGTTAATGCTGGTTCTAGCTTGTTCTAGTTGGTCATGAGCTGGTTTAAGCTGGTTCTAGCTGGTCATGAGCTGGTTTAAGATGATTCTAGCTTGTCACATGCTGGTTTAAGCTGGTTTTAGTTGGTCATGAGCTGGTTTAAGCTGGTTCTAGCTGGCCAAGAGCTGGTTTAAGTTGGATCTTGCTGGTCATGAGCCGGTTCTAGCTGGTTATGAGCTGGTCTAAACTGGATCTAGCTGGTTCTAGTTGGTCATGAGCTGGTTTAAGCTGGTTTCAGCTGGTCATGAGCTGGTTTAAGATGATTCTAGCTTGTCATGAGCTGGTTTTAGTTGGATCTAACTGGTCATGAGCTGGTTTAAGATTTTTCTTTGCGGGTATTGTGCTGGGTCTTGCTGATTACAAGCTGGTTTTTGCTGGTTCTTTGCTGGTCATGAGCTGGTTTTTGTCATTTCCATATAGTTTCCATATAGGTCACATGGTAAAAGAACATTGTCTGAGTGACGTAAAATTGACAACATGAAGTAAGAATTTCAGAAGAACTAGTTACAATACACTCGCAAGCTACTTTATTTGCTACAATTTAAACACTAGTACTGGACTAGACCTTTTTTGCCTTCTTTGTGGCATAAATTCAGCAAGGTTTTAGACACATTCCTCAAAGATTTTAGTCCATATTGGCATGATAGCATCAAATAGTTGTTACAGATTTTTGGCATCAACTAGGCATTTTTTTTAGCCACAGAACTGCTGCTTACTGGACCTTTTCTATTTATTTAACCATTTTCTGTAAGCTGTAGGTATATTTGTGTTTAAAAATGACAGTAACAGCACTTTCTGAAGTACCCGGTTCTGCAAAGTCACTTAAATCACCATTTTTTCCTGGTGCCTGGTTTGAACTTTAACAGGTCGTTCATTTTAAGCACATCTATGTGCTTAAATGGAGTGAGTTGCTGTCATGTGTTGGCAGATTTGATATTTGTTTTTAATCTATTGGAATTTTCAGTGAGCGTAAATCAATTCATGTTCTGTATAGAATGGATTTACTGCCACCTAGTGGTGATGGAATCAATAGAACTTTTTTCTGCATTGAAGGTATAGTACCCAAAACAATGACAATTTCCTCAATGTTTGAGAATCTCTTTGTTCCGTTGAACACAAAATAAGATATTTTGAAGAATGGTGTAAAAACATCCATAGTAGAAACACACAAAATGATTTTCCCCAATATTTTTCAGTATATCTTATCCTCCAATTGTTCCAAAACTGTTTGTTTCTTTCCTCTGTTGAACACAGGATAAGTAAATTATGACAGATTTTTTTTTGTTTTTGTTTAAAGGATTAACTGAAGCTTTAGTAATGGAAAGACATAACAATGAAAACATTTGGATCATGCTATTGTTCTTTTAATAATGCAAGTATGTTATGTGTGTACAAAGGAAACCCTAAAAGACAAACTAAGAGGCATTCCTATTGAAGTGTCTGTGAAAATCCTGAATCCAAACAAACGCAGGAGAAGACAGGCTGCTCTCCCTAACCTTCTTCCCATCCTGGACTCGAACCAAGAAGCCACCACTGTGGCCAAGGTAAAAAAAAATACAACATTTTCTAAAGCAGTTAATGATTATGAGTTTTGCGACTTTTTTTTCAACTATTATTTAAACCATAATTAGAATATTAATATATTTCACCAATTTTTTCAATGCTGAAGTAAACTGTTTACTATGAACCTGCCACACTTCGGCTTCATTAACTGCTACAGTGAATTTAGAAGAATATCACACTGCAGTAAATGCTAAACGGTTTACCTTACAAATAATTTTAATAAGTTAGACAATATTTTAATATAATATGGTAAATAGAGGAGAATTTTAAAAACTAGACATTTGTAAACTTTTTTTTTTAAATGATATTTTTGAAAATCATTAGGACATTTGATAAAGCTGTAAAAGAGTAATATCTTCCTCTTTCAACATAATTACTCCAGTATTCAGTGTTTTGTTTCATCCTTATATGCTTATTTGGCACTGAAGAAATAATTCCGAAAGCGTTACAGCAGTTATGTTGAATTTTTCATTAAGTATATAAAAAACACTAGAACAGTTATTTATATATATATATATGCACTTACATTATACCAAACATTTTAAAGAATATTAAAATGCAGAGAAATAAGCAATTTTAACTAGCGTAATTAGTGTCATTAGTTTAACCCTCCTGTTGAAGTATGGGTCAAAAATGACCTGGTCACCATTTTACCAGCAACAATGTTTTTTTTTTTTACCTCAACTTTTTTGACCCCAACATTAGAAAAATTGAATACTTTTCTATTTTCATAAACGCTGTACACATTTAGGGTACAATGGTTATTCTAAATAACTGAAATAAAACAAAAACCAGCAAACCATTTACACATGTTTTGTGGGTGTTAACTGAATCCTATTGGCCTTCAGGTTCAATTTATCAAGGAAGGATGCGGTGCTGACCATCTGTGCCAGAGTGACTTGCAGCTACAGTATAAATTCCACACAAGGGAACCAAACAGAGACGTCTTCTTTCCCTTGCCCGAGTGAGTTTATATTTTTGATTCTGTCATATAATATATCATATTGTTCATGCGGTATGTCAGAGTCGACTCAAAGTACGAGCATTCGTTTTTATATGCAGTATATGCAAACAGTGTGCTCCGGTTTCCCCCACAGTCCAAAGACATGCGGTATAGGTGAATTGAATAAACCAAATTGGCCATAGTGTGTGTGTGTGAATGTGAGTGTATGGGTGTTTTCTAGTACTTGGTTGCATCTGCTGTTTAAAACATATGCTGGATAAGTTGTCGGTTCATTCCGCTGTGGTGACCCCTGATGAATAAATGGACTAAGCTGAAGGAAAATGAATGAATGAATAAATGAATTAATAAGCAAACAGCAGTGGCATGTAAAATGTATTTAAAACTTCTGGAATCACCTGAACCCCTGTAAACAAAACCAGGATCCGCTCCCCTAACACTTGTGTCTATTTCCTCTTCTTATTGAATCATTGAATGCCTCCTCAATTGGACATTGGACATTGAATGCCTCAATAAACTACTTTGGACAAAAGCATCTGCTAAATGACTAAATGTAAAAGATTAAATGTAAATGTTAATACTTTTATTTCTCTCTCTCTCTTTCTCTCTCTCTCTCTCTCTCTCTCTCTCTCTCTCTCTCTCTCTCTCTCTCTCTCTCTCTTTTCACAGAGAAAAAGGAGTTCCCATCCTGTCTCTTAGCGATCAGAAGGAAATTGCCCTGGAGATAAAGGCAGTTAACCTGGGCGAAGATGCTTATGAAGCACAGTTGACTGCCTCATTTCCCAAATCCCTCTCTTATTCTGCTGTTCGCACTCAATCTGGTGTAAGTCCAACTGCCAGATTAACTAAACATTAGTCTTTTTTTTTTTGTTATCATATGATATTAAAGGGTTGTTCACCCAAAACTGTTTACTCATACTTTACTTGTTCCAAAGCTGTTTGACTTTTTTCTTCTGTTAAACTCTAAAAAGATATTTCGAAGAAAGCTGGAAACCTGTAACTATTAACTTTCATAGCATTTAGAAGTAAATGGTTACAGGATTTAGCTTTCTTCAAAATGTTTTCTATCGTGTTTAATATAATAAAGAAACTCATTAATGTTTGGACCCACTTAAAGGTGAGTAAATAGTGAGTACATTTAAATATTTGGGTGAACTATCCCTTAAAGAACGTGTTTGTCATAACTCCGGAATCTTTACAGGATAAAGAGATCAGCTGTTCAGTCAATCAGAATGGCTCACAAGCAGATTGTGACCTTGGAAATCCATTCAAAAAGGATGCTGAGGTGAGCATTTCAAGTATATTTGAATATTTGTATTATATTTTTTAAATATTTCAATATATCTCAATAATACTTTTTAATTAGCTATAAATATCTGTTTTGTTTTTGTTGGTGAACACATTTCTATTTAGTTGTTATATATTTAGTTTCAGTTTTAGTAATTCTAGTTTGGCAGAGCAGAGATAAAGGTAACACTTTATTTTGATGAGTGTTAGTAGACTGTCTGCTTTATATCTGTTGATACTACTCCTTTAACAGACACTTAACTGACTATAAGAAACATGTCAACTTACATTAACCCTAACCCCAGCCTAACAGTCTACTTATAATCTAACGAGAATTAGTTGCAATGTAACTTAAATTCAACAAACGGACCATCAAAATAAAGTGTGACCGAGATGAATGTTTGCACATTCATATAAATACACATTACATTACATTACATCTTGCATTATATCTTGTGCAAACCCTTTTAGGAATAAAAATAAAATAATAGTTTGAACAGACACTGAAGCGGAAACCTTACAAATGCAGCTTGAATGAAAGTAAACATTGTGAAGTATTATGAAGAGATTATTAAACGTGATGATATTAAAGAGAAAATATGTAGTTAAACATACCTAGTTCGCATTTTACTGCATATGAAGACAAGATTAAAACATGTTTTATTTGTACAGTAAGATGATTTTTTTTATATAAGCATGTGCTTGACTAAGGTGTTTGGATGTGAAAGCACCATCTATCAGGCCCGTAGCCAGCCTGGTGAAAAAGGTGGTTCTTTTTTCTTAAAAAGTGGACCTTTTTGCAGTTATTTACCCTTATTTTCTATTTAATTATGAGGTTTATATACTGCATTTATTGACATTTTAAGCACTATTTTTAGCTGGATTAGCTTGTCGGCTGGTCATCATAACTACACATTTTGAGATACGAAAAACATTTGCTAAATATTTAGAATAAAGAAATATGAAAATATAATTATTTAAAAAAAAAAAAATTATTACATCATATATCATTAGGAAAAAAGGAGTCTGTTAAAGTTTTAAATTAAAAAAACAAAACAAAACTGTAGCCTGTTGTCACTTATGGGCAAATAACAAACTGGCCAGCACATTCCACTTTCCTGAGTCAGATTTTGGCCATCTGAATAATAATAAATAAATAAATATTAATAATGTAGAGTTTCTTGATTTTTCTAATCTTTTTTGTAAAAAATAAAGTACATTTTGAAGATTCACGGACAACAAAAATAGCCTAATTAGTATAAAAATGAACTTTAATATGATAATATTATATTTTATATGCTGCTTTTGGTGCTTTAAAGTGTTTTATAGTTATTTAGTTTTCTTTCAAGAATAAGGTTCAAGATTCAAAATAAAAGTTACTTGTAGTAAAGATGACTTCAACTACGTCAGATTCTGTTTTTTTTTTTTTTTTTTTTTTTGCACAACTGGCCGTCAGACTAAAACCGTTTGCATTTATTGGAAGCCTTTTTTGATGCCTTCACAATTTATGATTTCATAGCAGTCAAAATAAGACAAATGAGCTCATGTACGGGAAAAAATTCTTTTATTAGTGGGGGGTGGTTTAAAAGACCCGCCTCCCCCCGAATATTGTGAATATTTTATTTTATTTTAGTTAAAAAATGTTTTTTTGACCATTAGGTTTAGTGTTTACTGAAATAATAACTAAAATAACTAGTTTTATTTATGTTGTGGCCTTAACATGAATAATAATAATTATTATTACTGTTTCAGACAACATTTTACATCATTCTAAGCACAGGAGGAATTTCTTTGGATACCACCGAAATCGAAATCGACCTTAAACTCAAAACGTAAGAAGTAACTCTTGACAATTTCTTGAAATCCATTTTAATTCTGTACAGTAATTTATATTTACCATGTCAGGATTCATAGACTTATATTTCTATTCAGTCCTTCTTTTGTCTAAAATACTCCTAATATTGACCTTGCTTTGAAAGGAATGCACTTTAAAAACAACCTCTACTAAGTGCTATAAAAACAATGTGACTTGACATATTGTCATTTGCAGGACAAGTGAACAGAAGCAATTGCAAGCTGTCAAAGCCAAAGCCATTGTTAAGATCCAGCTGCTGTTGTCCCTCTCAGGGTAGGTTGGCTAACCGTTGTCATTTCTCGGTTTGTATTATTGATGTTCTATCTTTGTAACTTCATCAACTTTCCTCATGTATTATCTCCAGGGTAGCCAAGCCATCTCAGGTCTTCTTTACGGGAGAAGTTAAAGGAGAGAGTGCCATGAAGCTGGCAAGTGATGTCGGAAGTCCAATTGACTATGAATTCAGGGTAAATATTACACTGCAAAAAATGCCCTTTTTGAAAAAAGCTCTAACATTTAGTTAAAGTATTATAAGAGAAAAATGATGAGCACGCACAGTAGAAGATCTCAATGAAGATGTTTATTCAGCAGAGCAGTACACTGGGTTTAGCAGAGTCAGAATGAACCCTGAACATTCTTAAACTCAATACTTTACATCGTTTTAGTTTGCTGCATTTAGATGTAAATGAAGTCACTTCTTGGCTGTCGTCACAGGTGTGCTCTGTACTTTAATGCAGTTTCGATACCCCATTGTCTTGTTTTTGTTTGTGGTAGGTCCTAGACTTTGGAATGATTTGCCGCTCGTTTAAATGAGCTCTTAAAACTTTTGTTTTTCATTGGCATTTCTCACCTGATCTTAATAACTAGTTATTTTAATTCATTTGTGTTTAATTCATTCTTTTTATGTAGTTTAGCTATATTTTATCTTGTATTTTATGTATTTTATATACTATTAGGCTTATTTTGTTGCATATTTCTATACAGCACTTTGGCTTACTTCTGTGTTTTAAAGTGCTCTAAATAAAGTTTGACTTGACTTGGAAGTTGGGTTGAGGCAGACAAATTTCCTACAGTATACTAAAAAGCAAAAAAATTATAAGAATTCCTAAAGACAGAAAAAAAAGTCTAGTCATTAATAAATAATATTGCACCATAAAACATGAAAAAATGCTTAAAACTATTAAGTTTTTTTTTATAAGCGTCATGTATTAAACAAGTTTAGTAAAAATCCCATTAAAACAACAACATTTGATCTAAGATCTTGATAGTAAAAAGACTGTTGGGTCTTAAAAGTACCGTTTGTTTTACAAGCATAGACAATACACAATTTTGGTTAAGACTGCATTAAAATCAAGCATTTAACCTTAAATTGATGTTAAAGTGCTTTTACTGGTATTTAAATCCCTTCATAATCTAGCCCCAACCTATATCTGAGAGCTGTTGCATGTTTACAGTCCCGTAAGATCTTTTAAATCAAGTGATCAAAATCTTCTTTTAGTTCCTCAGTCCAGACTGAAACGTAGTGGGGACAGAGCTTTCTCTGTGGCAGTTCCCAACACTTTGCCCCATCGAGATTAGAATGGCTCCATCACTATCCATTTTGAAATCCCTCCTAAAAACGTACTATTTAGCTTGGCTTTTTATTATTATGTTTATAGTCCTTTCTACTGCTTCATTCTTAAATTTATTCAGTCATTTCTCTTGGCTTATTTTTATGTTTTTATAATCAGTCTTTTTATTTTACTTTGACTTATGTAAAGCACTTTGGTCAGTCGTGTGACTGTTTTTAAATATGCTTTATAAATAAATGAACCTGAAATTGAACTTGTTTTGAGATTTTTTCCAAGATGCAGAATAACCTGAAATGAGGTACAATTTCTTTAAAAATATGCCTTAAGTTAAGTCTTTGTTCTTATGAAATTGGAATACACACAGACACACATTCTTTTTTTGACTCTCAGAATTCAAAATGTCCTAACCTAAAACCTATTTCAGTTGATGAATTTTGCACATTTTTTAATGCTATTTTTGTTTATGGTTTAGTATGCATATATTTAACTGCATTCTAACTGTTGTGCATGTTTGTTAATTATTTTGTCGGCAGGTTACAAACTTGGGCAAACCCCTGACGTTGTTTGGCAGCGTGTCTATAACCATCCAGTGGCCTAAGCATAACTCTCAAGGCAAGTGGCTGCTGTATCTTATGAAGATGACTTCAACTGGCTTAGACAGCTTGAAGTGCACCAACTCAGAGGAGGTCAACAAACTCGGTTTAAAGGTAGCTCTTTATTCAGTCAAAAAGATTATTATTATACAAACATTATTCTCTTGTTTCACACATAAATCAGTTGTCTAAGAAGTGACCTGATCATGTGTTCTGCTTCTTGATCATCTAGGAGCCCTCAGTGTCAAGAACTAAACGTGAAATTGGGGAAACTTCAGCAACAGAAGGACAGACCTCCTTTTTTACAGACAAAAGGAAATACACACTTTTGGTAAAGTCACATAAACATTAAGCAAACAGTACATTTAAAGTAAAAGACTAGTAGTTTTTGGTAATTATAATTTCCTTACTTTAGTCTACACTAGATCTCCCATGATGACTGATATCTTGCAAATGTTTAACCCTTATGTACTCTTGGGGATGTTTTCATCCACTCTGGGGTGATTTTGAGTCTTAATTTGGCCATAACTTGGCCTGTGTTTCAGCTAGCAGAATGATATTGGTGACACATAGTTTGAGAAAATGCTTTGACATTTTAAAGAACTCAACAATACACTCTGGGCAAATGTACTATCATTTTTTATGTGAGGGATGAAAACATCCACTGAATTAAACTGCTGTAAAAATGCATCAGATAAATATTTTTTTCAATTTGTTTTGCATAAATCTGTTAATCAACCTCAGTCCTGATCAAGACTATTAATTTGCTTAGAAAATTACAGGATTTTAACTCTTTAATTGACAAATTCATAATGATGTCACTGAATTGGTGAACAAAACACATAAAATGACGTATTATCAAAGTCTTGGACATGTGAAACAACATTGCCTTTGATGCATTGTTTTTGATTGATTTTTAATTTTTTCTCCCTAATTTACTGTTGGTGGCTGTTTTTGCCCCAAAAAAGCTTAGTTTCTGTATTTTCTTTTTCTCTCGTGTGTAAAAAATGTTAAATTTAATACACCTTTATTTAATACAAAATTTTTATGTGTCATTGATTTAAACAAAAACATATTTCCAAATCACATAATGGGCCCTATTTTAACGATCTAGGCGCAAAGTCCAAAGCGCAGGGCGCAAAAGCATTAAGGGCGTGTCAGATTCCACTTTTGCTATTTTAAGGATGGAAAATTCCACTTTGCGCCATGGCACATGGTCTAACAGGGTTGAGCTTATTCTCTTAATGAGTTATAGGTGTGTTTGGAGAATAAACCAATCAGAGTCTCATCTCCCATTCCCTTTAAGAGTCAGTTGCGTCGCGCCATGGCGCATTTGCTATTTACATGGCAGACTTTGTAAAAAAAAAAAAAAACTGAACTCTTCACTAGAGAGAAAACAGTTAAACTGAGCATCTGCAGCGTGAGAATGAGAGATGAGCCTCCTCATTCTTTACTTTCACTTTCACTCTCGTGGATATGGAAACGTGTTGTACGCACAGACATCCATTAGCCTATACATAATTCATTTAGTTTGTTAAGCGCAAAGATTTGTTTCAAAACTATTTCTAAATTCAGTTCTATTTTCCAGCAAACGAATAAATGAACAATAATAACGAAGTCAAAAAACTGAGTTATATCCAAATACACATGCTATGCCCCATATGGTCTAAAAGCTGACAGGTGGACAAATCTAAGCTTGTTTTTAATAAAACAAATATAAATATGCATATAATAAATAATACTGCTAATAATAATAACATTATACAAAAGCAATTTGTCATGAATAAACTGAAAAAGCCCCCCGAGATGAAGAAGGCATGAAGGCAGTAGTTTTTATATTTATGTAGGCTAGAAAGTAATAATTTTTGTAATATTTTAATTCTTTTTTATTTGTAAAGATATTTGCTTATTGCGCCACATCCTGTGTGCAATTTTTAAGCGAGGCGCACAACTAACATGTATGATAGGGCCCAATGTTTTCATCAAAAAACAATACATTACTTTCAACCCAACACAGCATATTTTATACACTCCGAATGACGTCAAACTTGTCCAACTCTTTCATTGACAAGTAAAAATTAAAATCATGCCTTATTCTTGCTCTTATAAGCCCTTTAAAAATCAGTTCAGTTATAATTGGTCTCATGCAAAATCTTGTGCCTCCAACTAACGTATATCGCCATTTTTGCTTGTTCTAATAGAAAATTTAACAGACGCCCTTTTGCTTTTTTTCACATTAAGCTAGGGTGTGTGAGAGTGACCTTTGCACACAACTTGATGTGCCTGAGTAAACCAAAATATGCATCTCAGTTCTCAGAACTACATGGAGTAAATAAAAACAAAGACTGTGTATTTATGCACCATCAAATGTGGTTATAATGGAAGTCAATGGAGCAAAAACTGCCACCAACAGTAAATTAGGAAGAAAAAATGAAAATCTAACAATCCATCAAAGCCAATATTGTTACTAATCGTTCACATGTCCAAGACTGATAAAAAAAAAAAGGCCATAATTACTTTTTATATTATAAATACGTCACTTTCTGTGTTTTTTTTCACCAAATCAGTGACATCATTTGTGAACTTGGCAATTAAAGAGTTAAAATCTTGTAATTTAAAAAAAAAACATTTAGTAGTTTTGATCAGGACTGAGGGTGATTAACAGATTTATGCAAAACAAATTGATAAAAAATATTTATCTGATGCATTTTACAGCAGTTTAATTCAGTGGATGTTTTCATCCAGAACATAACAAAAGGGTAATAAATTTGAGCAGTGCACAAGGGTTAAAAGAAGAAAAAAAGCATTCAAACCCTTAAAAAAAAAAATAA
Source organism: Danio kyathit (assembly GCA_903798195.1). Classification (NCBI taxonomy): domain Eukaryota; kingdom Metazoa; phylum Chordata; class Actinopteri; order Cypriniformes; family Danionidae; genus Danio; species Danio kyathit. The sequence goes on from LR812519.1 coordinate 39,719,332, forward strand.
TAATAACAAAAGTGATAGTTCAACCAAAAATGAAAATGTACTAAGCATTTTCAAGTGATACCAAACCATCATGAGTTTCTTTTTGCTGTTGAAAGTTTACCAAAATATTATGGAAGTCAATGGCTACCGGTTTTGAGTTCAGCAGAAAAAAGAAACTCAAACAGGTTTAGAACAAGTAAAGGGTCAAAAAAAAGATGACTGAATTTTAATTTTAGGGTGAACTATCCCTTTGAGGATCCCACATGAATGCTGAATGTGCTATATGTATTTATATGGTCAATGATTCTCATTAATAATCTTGTTTCTAATTACTTTTCAGTCATGTGATGATGGTGCAGAGTGTATAAATTTCAAATGTTCTCTTACGGGAATGGACAGCAATGCTGTTATTAGTCTGCGAGCTTACCTTTGGAATGCCACTTTCCTGGAGGTGAGTGGCACTCTTCATTTTCCATTCACATTTAATAATTGTATTTAAAGACATCTGAAAAAAATGCATTCATTGTTGCTGTTACTAATACTACTTTATTTCATGAGAAGTTTTTACATTTCTGAGTCATAATTACAAACACAAAAGTATAGTTGTGTTTATGTGGACTTTCCATAGATGTAATGATGTATTTACTGTACAAACTGTATATTCCACCCCCTACACATAAACCCAACCCTCACAATAAACAATCTGCATTTATACATTTCCAAAATATTTCATTCTGTGTGATTTATGAGCCAAAAAAATGACAAATTTTACTGGCATTGCTATACTTGTAAGGACATTTGTTGCCCACAATGTAATAAATACAAGGCTCACTTAGAAACACACTTTATTATTATATACTTATTTTAAAAAGTAGCTTTTTCAAATAATTTTTACAATTGCATTTTATCTCAACAGAATTAAAAAAACATTTTATTTACGTCATATTGTGCGTTATCACAATTATGATCTCATCTTGAAATCTTGAAAGTGTCTACATTTTTTTCTCAGAATTGCAGGAAAAACAATCAGAATTATAAGAAAAATAAAACTCAATTTCCTAATTTATTAACATTTTTTAATTCTGTGGTGAGAATTACATTTCCTTAGTTTACAAAAATTATTTCTTGATATTTTAATCAATTATTATTATAATTTTTATAACATTATTACAGAGAGGAAAGTTTTAAAAACTTGGCACAGATGTTACAAAGCACAAATATCACACCACATGTATTTTTTATTTTGTTCATCATAGATGATAAGTTTGCTAATGTAGACTATATCTTACAGGACTATGCAAAATTGAACTACATTGATATTATCACCAAAGCATCACTTCAGTTCGAGACCTCAGCCAAAAATATACAGTTGAAGAATGAGCCATCACTGGTGAGGACATTTACTGCATTCATTGTTTTGATTCATTTAGTCTTTTCTGTCAGCTTGACTCTTAAAGGTGCAGTAGGTGATCTGCGAGGATGCTAGCATTAGCATAATAGCTTAGAAATTTTACGATCCTCCCCTGCTGTCCAAAGCCACGCCTCCTTAAGTCATGAACGCGCACTAATTAGATATAACACTAGATCATGTTATTCACCAGTTAGAAAACTCTATGGAGACACGCACTTTATCAAGCGTAGTTATTCACAGGTCAGCGGGTGCAGGAATTATATTTTCCCAAAACTGTCTCACAGGCTGTCACTGTTCAAAATTGAACGAATGTGTGAATATTAATCAAACCTAACCTTAGTAAAGCTGGTTAGGTGGAAGAGCACATTTACTTATGTTTTGTTATTAAACTAAATAAAAATTAGATCAGAAAAAAGGAGTGCTAAAAACAGAAATATCCTGTTATATTTTTACATCACACTTACATTTACTTTACCAAGACAACGAGTGACTATTCATTTTCAATTGGGCTCGCTGATCCTCGTGCATCGCTCGTTTCCATCTCCTTTTACACTTGAACAACTAAATGAATACTTAGGTCTATTTAACCGACTGTGCTATTGATGCTGTGAAAGGTACTCCATGAACTTGAAAATAGCCAATCTTTTGCCGGACGTTTCCAGTGGCAACTTCCGTGCATATAAACCCATTCATAAACAAGAACACAATCTACATAAGCTTTGTGTGGCTTAAATAGTTTTAAAACATACCTATCTAAAAGTAATAGTTCAGCCATGGTGTCATCCTTCAGATCGTTGTTTTGAACTGCATAACGTCATTGCCCTCTAGCGTGCAAAAGTAATTCCGATATTGATTCAGTGTTTAGAAAAGTTTTATACTGCATTTTTGGCAGACGCCCTTTCAGAAACAATCTTTCATGCAGGCCACGTTGGTCTTTCAGAAAGAAGTGCAGGTTGATAAAGAGTTTGCCTGATGACGTCTCTCTCAACGGTAGATCCGTGTGCTTTACGTTTACACGCGAGTGATGCATCTGTCTGCTTAAAGAAGCTGCGCAGAAATTCACATTTAAATTTGTTGACAGACAGTTTGAGATACCTGTCATAATTGAGTTTTTTGTCGGTCTGACATTATTTAATCGGATGAACATTTTTTAGTTTTACGCCTTATCCAGAATATAAAAATAAATACATCTAGATCATTTACTTTAATCATTGCCATTGGGATGTGAAGAGACTTTCAACCAGCACAACAAAAAAAAAAAATGTTTCTGAAGACAATCACCTACTGCAACTTTAAGTAATTAGTGCTTTACAAAAATCTATTGATCCTGTTCCAGGTACGCGTTACTGTATTTCCAGAACGCAAAGTAGCACAGTACGGAGGTATGCCCTGGTGGGTCATACTGGTGGCCATTTTACTAGGACTCCTCTTGCTGGGCTTACTGGTCTTCCTGCTTTGGAAGGTAATCTCATTTGCAGATTCATTTAAGAAAACTATTTTAACCATTATTTTTATTGAAAACTGACCAAATGTTAAACATATTTGTATAATTTTGTATTATTCCCCTGCTGAAGAAAAAAAAAAAGATATAGGAACCATGACAGGTTCTAATGATCTCTACTACAAACATTTAAACACCATTAAAGGGATGGTTCACGCAAACAAATGATAACTTTACTCTCTACTCTACTCTGGGTTGAACACAACAGATGATATTTCGAAGAAAGCTTGAAACCTGTATCCATTGACTTTCATAGTAGGAAAAACAAATACTATATTTGTTTTTCCTACTTTGGAAGTCAATGGTTACAGATTTCCAGCTATCTTCGAAATATCATCTGTTGTGTTCAACCGAAGAAAGAAACTTAAACAGGTTTGAAACAAGTGAAGGGTTAGTAAACAATGACAGAATTTTCAGTTTTGGATGAACTGTCCCTTTAAAGCCAGTAATGTTTAATGGTTTTTAGTGTGTATTGGAATATATTCCATTAAGATGAATTGTTTTTAACATGGATCAAAAAAGAGCCGGCTCAGAATAACATTATAATTTCCATTAATACTTCTGTCATGGTTTCTTTGTATATTTCTTCAGTAGGGTCATGTGACTAAGTATTTAAAACACAACCTTTACCCCTTTTAGTGTGGTTTTTTCGGCAAAAGCGACAAAGAACCTGAAAAAGAGAGACTGACTTCAGATGCGTAGAGAAACAGAGAACAAGAACCTCTCTCTTAGGGTAAAAAAAACAACAACCTCAGATCAAGTCAGCCTGCGTGCTCCGAGCTAGCATGAAGAGTTGGATTAGCCCATGCTAACCCACTGTAGTCTGAAGCACATGCCTAGATGTGGGTAACGGTGGCAGTTTCCATGGCTTACACTGCTCAGACATAAACAAAATGCTATGAGGAATGCAAACTAATCATGTATGAAGTCGTCATTGCTGGAAAAAAAGGGTTTATACATGTTTACTCGGCTTCAGCTGCGTGTGCCTGAGTATGACTGAATGTCTGAGAGTCTAGAAAGCGCTTTCAAAGGGATAGTTCACACAAAATGTAAAACAGTTATGTCATCATTTACTCAAACGTCACTTGTAACAAACCTGTTTGAGTTTCTTTTTTTCTCTAAAACACAAGAAGTTATTTTTGAAAAATGGTGGAATGCTGTAATCACTGACTTCTATTGACTTTATTCTAAAATGTGGAGGTGCGCTCATTTTTGCAACTGTTTTAGAACTTCAGTTCAGTTGCCTATGGGAGAAATGACTAGGAATAATGAACGGCAGAAAACAGTCAAACTACCAGCTCTAGAAACAAGTGTGTCCATGACTTTACAGACAAAGCAGAATAATATAATAAGAAAATATCAGTTGTTAATCTGTTTTTAACGTCTGAAGATGAATTGAAGTGAATGAGACCAGAACTCTCGAGCCAAAGAGAGAGAAATGGCTGTGCCTGCTCATACACGAAGAATAAGGTCAATAGTGTTTGTTTTTCCTATCATGGACGTCAATGGTTGCAGGTTTTAAATTTTATTTTTAAAAATATCTTGTTGTGTTTAACGGAAAAATGGTACTCATAAAGATTTGGGACCGCTTGAGAGTGAGTAAATAGTGAGTAAATGTTAATTTTTGGATGAACTATCCCTTTAAGTCTTCAGATGTGGCTTGATTTGGGAACTTGCGCATTTCTTTGGCCTGCTTGGGTTGTTTATAGCAGCCTCTTTTTCGCCTTAAGCATATCTGATTCTTGCTTATGTTCTTTAAAACATTGAATGTATCGTTTCGTCATCATGCTAGGCATGCTCCACACACTGCAAACATCACTATATCTTTCTTTGTATTCATTTTGTATAGACGTTATGCTGTTTAGCATTGTTAGCATGATGCTAATTGTCTTCTTTTCTCAACAGTGTGGATTTTTCAAACGTTCTAAGTATGATGACAGCGTGCCTAGTTATAATGCTGTGCGAATAAAGAGGGAAGAGAGGGACAATATGTCAGGCAAAGACGGAATGGATTCTTCAGAGAAGAAACAATGGATGACTTCTTGGAATGAGAATGAGAGCTACTCCTAGCTAAATGCTAACCTGTTTGAAAGCAAACCCAAGACTCCCTTCCTGAGGCCTTTAATGCTTACTTTTGCACACACAACTCTTTTTTTCTGTTACTATTCCATCAAATTGCAAAAGGAAACATTGGAGCTTCTACTCCCCTACTGAAAAAAAACATCTTAAACCAGCCTAGGCTGGTTGGCTGGTTTTAGCTGGTCAACCAGGCTGGTTTTAGAGGGGTTTTGGCCATTTCCAGGCTGGTTTCCAGCCATTTCCAGCCTGGTCTTGGCTGGTCGGGCTGGGAGATGACCAGCCAAAACCAGCTATGTCCAGCTTAAACCAGGCTGGTCAAGCTGGTTTTAGCTGGTAATTTTCCAGTCTGACCAGCTAAGACCAGGCTGGAAATGGCTGGAAACCAGGCTGGAAATGGCTGGGAACCAGCCTGGAAGTAGCCAAAACCCCTCTAAAACCAGGCTGGTCAGCCAGCTAAAACCAGCCAACCAGCTTAGGCTGATTTAAGCAGTTTTTTTTTTTCCAGCAGGGTCTGATGTATTGATTTTCAAAGATTGTATTTAAAAAATGTGTCTAAAAGACGAACAAGGATTTAAAAAGATTACTTGAGCTTTCATGTTCCGCCCCATTTCAATTTTCTTCTCATTCATACAAGTGTATATACATCGGATGTATTTATTCTCAGCAGATATTTCTGTTGAACAAAGGCCAAAGATTTTACATTTTTGTTTTGTTTTATGAATGACTTTGTGTGCGTCAAGACTGCTTGGTTTATACTTTTTGATATCTAGCAAGAAAAAAAAAACTGCCTGGATGTATGTAAATAATTTTGTCTTGATTTTTAAAAAATATTTGTGTTGCCTAATTGTTTAAACCAGTCAGGTACATTTCATTTCATAGGTTTTTCACTGTACTTAAACTACTTCAACTGGGACAGATATTAATGAGGAACTTCTTTGTTGTAATCAGATGTTTGGTTTAAATATCATTTGACCACTATCCATTATCAGTTCAGCTTTTAGGTGTTTCTTTTATTTTTGAAGGTCATTTGAAAGTGTCTGTATAAATGTGAAGTTCCTTTTATTTTTGAAAACAGCACCTTTTGGCAGTGCAAATGCTTTTATGACAAAACATGTTCATTCTTTTGTTTGTAAAGTGACACTGAATTGGAGGGCGGTGATGTTTGAACTTTACAACTTCCAAATGTATTAACACACGAAATACACTGAAGTAAAGAAATGGATTATTAAAGATTAGTTTTCTTTTTTGAAACAAACATTTTGCTGGCCCTAAATTTGCATAAGAGGTTCATATTTTTGAGTTAAACTAGCAAAAGCATAATGTTATTGGGGTTATGTCAACTTAATTGGGTGAAACTAAATTGGCCGTAGTGTATTAATTTCTTTGTGAATGAGAGTGTATGGGTGTTTCCCAGTGCTGGGTTGTGGCCGGAAGGGCATCCGCTGCGTAAAACATATGCCAGAGTATTTAGCAGTTCATTCTGCTGTGATGGCCCCTGATGGATCAGGGAATAAGCCGAAGGATAGTGAGTGAGTGGGTTTTGTCAGCTGTAAATTTGAAAATATTATTGCAAATAAATAAAACAAAAGAAGACCAATATACAGTAGCAACTTCACATAGAGGTTTCACAACCTGCAGTCAGTGATATAAATGTTAGGATGAACCAACAATGGGCATTATGAGCACAGAGATCTAATCAGAATCTTCGATTATACTTCTATACTGTATTATTCTTTATATATAATATACATATAAAAAAAATCAATTAAATTAATTTTTTTTCTATGGCGCTTTTTACAAGGTATGTGGTGTCAAATCTGCTTGGATGAGGAAAATAGAAAAAGCCATAATAGTATAGTAGGGTTGTCACGATACTGGAATTTTAAAAACGTCCATTTCCCGCTAACATTCGAGTGATGTTGAGCACGTTCTAAAACAGCGCTGATTTGCCATTGTGTTCACATGCTCAACAGACATGATTGTGATAGGCCGTGAAGGTCATCAGTTCACCAAACTCACAGCTTTTTGCTGAGTGTAACCACAGATACAGGGACACTGGAGCGTTTCAAAGTAATGTTGGTCAGCTGGTTTGTCTATTAGCTGACATATGAGCGATCCGCTGATGAATCGCTGCTTTAAAATGCTGCACAGTAAAAAAAAAATCCATAATTTTATGGGGGTTTTTTTCGGCAGCTGGGGTGCCAGAAAAAAACTGTAAAATAAAGGCCGTTAAAGTACTTGGAAGGCATTCAAATCACAAGTTAGAAATCTGCAGTGGGTACATGTTCCTGCATATCTGATCTCTGGCTAATTTGGTTCTTCAAGCAAGTTCGCGAATCAGATTAAACTGTGTGGATGAACTGAGATCGCTTCGTGTGTTTTGAAGGACAGATCTATCGATCCTCGAAATCATGATCAGCAATGCAACGATTGGCTGACGGCACAGCAATGTAATGACATCATCTGATTAATATTCAATTATCCATGTGAGCAAAATGACAAAATTAGCAGTAAACTGTTTGTTAAATATATTTCCACATTTGTGTGAGCTGCAGGCTTTACGCTTTCATGTGTCAAGACTATTCATCATGTTTTTCAATGCATATCAATGTATTTAGTTCTACATTTAGAGAAGATTTTCTTTATTATAGTAGCCTAGGCCTACTCAAGTTTTTTTAATCGGCGTAAGGAATAACTGTAAATTAATTTTGCATCAAAAAAGCATTTTGATATCGGTAAAGGTGTCTGCAACTTTTGCGAAGCATCAAATCACTGGTATATTAGCGGTCAAAACACGTGCATGACTGCATAAATTAGTATCCTTTTAAAAAAAAAAAGTTGAATATTGTGCATGTACGCGTTTGTATCTTAAAAGTTCATATCAATCAATTTTCTCTTTAAATTCAGTGTGCAGATTGCATAAGTTATATATAAAGTTAAAAATATATATTTACTATTTTCCCAAGTGTATAACTAATGTAAGAAAATATCAGCATTCGGAACATACTTTCAGTATTATCTTTGCTTGAACTGACCCAATCTAATCCTATTTATATGAAATGAGCCTGCTCCCCAGCAGGTTTGAGCTACCAGAACAAGTCTCAGATGAGTTTTGAAGAACTAAATGATCCTGGATCGTGTCAAATCGTCGAAAACCAAATCCTAATTGACTAATCCATGTACGAAGAACGGACCCCAGGGCACTGTGTCACAGCACACAGTTCACCACAGACTTCTGTGTAAAAACTAGACGGGTCCTCATGCTAACTGTTCACCAATTCCAACAATGCATAAAATGGGCCCAAGGTCATCAAAATTGGACAGTGGATGTTTGGAAGAAAGTGGCCTGGGGTCTGATGAATCAACATTCTGGTGAATTTTAATGTCTTGGCCTCCAAATCCACCTGACATAAACCCAATCAAACATCTGTGGTTTGTTGATGTTGACAGCCTACTGGGCAGTGCACGAACATGTAGAATCTTTACACTTTGGGCATTCAGAGTTCAATCTTATACCACATAATGCAACCGAGATTATTTAACTGCTACAGAATATTACTGACATTTGACATAATAATAATTATTATTTATACATATTTTTTACATACGTTTAAAGTATCATTAATGTAAAATACTAACTAAACAAATCAACGGTTAAAAATATTTTGCCAATATAGACCAATAGTCAAGAATTACTGATTACAGACAAAACAGAATAACATATAAAGATATTCAGCTGAACGTTAATTTTTCTATGACTAGATCCAGGTATAAGAATGTTTACATATAAAATAACCCATGTTTTAATTAATGGCATGTCATAATAGCAACATATAGTACAAACTATGACTTAAACATTAACTGAAAAAAATGAACTATTACTTAATCCTAACAGAATTTTCAAACAATCATAAAATCGTAAGTTTACAGTAAAAAATAAAAAATAAATAAGAAAGTAATGCAAATTTGTATTAGTATTGCTTGCTACTATTTTTTTAATGATTTTTGGTTCACATAATCGAAAAAAAAAAAAAAACCTCAAATAAAATGTTTATAACAAATTTAAAAATGATATATATTTATTCATTCATTTTTTTTTTTCGGCTTAGTCACTTTATTAATCTGGGGTCGCTAATGAAATATATACAATATATAATAAAGTAAATATTTACATCACCCAAATTTGGGTTGACAATCCAGCATTTTCAGTAGCTCAACATTTGTAGTTTGAAAGTTTCATTTATAAAAATGAATGGTTACAGGCCCACAGGGACCCACATAAATCCTGAACAAACCTGCAAAAGTTAAGTTCCTGAAATAATTATAACAACAAGGTTATTTTGGCAATAAAGCATTTTCACGGCTGACTTCAGGCTATTATCCTCATATTCAAAATCGACAATGAGTACTTTAAGATCATTTAGTTCACAATATTTGATATAGCTTTGCAGCTAAACATGTTGTCTCTTACATACATCTTACAATCAAAGATTCATTAAAAAAGATCTGTAGTTGTAAAATATTTATTTATTAATACACATGTAAAATCATCAGTTGTGACATAGAAGACAATGAGTTGCTCTCCTCTCTACAGTAAAATGTACATCACTAAGAGTTATGTACAGTAAACATTAAAAAAAGACGACTCTTAAAAAAAGATACTTGTCTAGTGTGGTGAAGTGCTCACTTAAAGGGATAGTACAAATAAAAGTCAAAATCATCATTAACTGATTTGCTCCAAACCTGTTTGAGTTTCTTTCTTTTGAATACAATGGAAGATATACTGGGGAAAAAACTGCCATTGACTTCCATGGAATATTTTCTTCCTACTATTGATGTCAATGGCTGCTTTTTTAGCATTCTTAAAAATGTATTAATATGTGTTCAAC